>JASDDO010000140.1:0-250000 GCA_030015575.1 Agapanthus africanus | reverse complement strand
CAATACAAAATTATATCGTTTCTTTACTAATAAAGAGACAGATATGATTTTGTATATCAGGTTCGGTATCTAATAACATTCGTTCAGAATCAATGTATTGATAATACAGGGTGACAGTGACCAACAGACTTGGCTGCAACACTTGCCCCATTTTCTGCCTCATGAAACTTATCACCCGTTCTCAGTTCTTCTACCTTTCTGTAGCCCTATGTAACATATTACATATGTGGGATCCTGATCTGGTATCACATACCCAGGACGTAAAGGATACTGAGAAACAGTTCTCTGCAATGAACACACCCGAAGATGATGCATCAGCATGCACTCTCTTCGTTTGGGCGGCACGGGAAATCTGGTATTCCCCTTATTTCCTGCTCTGTCTTATAACAATTATAAGTTGGAGCGGGACCAACGTTCCCCAGCTCAGTATAACAAGCGAGTTCGGTCAATAATCCGTATTATTATCTTGATTAAGGCGTGATATGGTCGCTACCTGGAGAGAGAGAGAAGAAAACACTCAGCGTGCGCTCTTGCAAGAATAGATTGGTTAATTTTTTTATCTAATCAGGATGGCTCCCACTGCTTTTTTATCAAATCTTCCTTCAAACCCTAAAAGGAAAGACTAGCCGGGATTAATTACACACTACAAGTTCGCCAATCTTTCAGCCAGGCCAGTGTCGGTACTTTGAGGGAGGTCCCCCGTGCTTTCGCACGAACCTAATTAATGTAAACCTTGTTTTCCCAGAGGCGTAACCCCGTTGACACCTTTCTAGACACCTACTTGATCGGCTAATTGTAATGTATAAAACTCTCCCAGGAGTAACTCTTACTCGCAGCGGGTATCGGGATCCAACTATCTCATAGAAGGTATGCAATCTCATTGCAAATTTCAACACTTGAAATTCCCGATAATATTTTGCCCCTAGCGTCCTATGACCTTGACGCAGGCCAACAAACCATAGTCCGCTAGTCAAGTTCAACCCGTCATTTCCTGATTGAATTAAACCCACCCGCACGACCCTTGACGCAGGCCAACAAAGTCGCACGACTACCCTAATCCAATCACATCATATGTTTATGCAGATAAGCACCAGTTAGCTACCGCACACTATGCCTTGACGCAGGCCAACAAACGTAGCACGAATACTAACTACTACTTATCTGAAATGACGGAGGGCTACGGCAGGTTTTTCTGAAAACCTATTGCGTAATGAACTTGATATCGTTGTAGGATCGAATGATTTTAAAATGGAGTGCTTTTGAGGCTTTTCTAGTTTTGCTAAAGGAGTCACTCCCGGTGAAGGGATCGTCGGTCCTTTCCTCGTCGAATGAGGTGCGGGATATATCATATATATCACTGTGCAAACCAAAAACTCTTAAAAGCAATCAAAAGACAAACCGAGTGTGTAGCATCTGCCAGTTATTACTAAAGGAGTCACTCCCGGTGAAGGGATCTCGGTCCTTTCCTCATCGAATAAGGTGCAGGATATATCACATATACCGCTGTGCAAAGCAAGAACTGTAGCTACCTGTTTTATTTTGAAATTCGATTCTACAACATCTTAGGTTTCTTTTATTTCATTAATCACATTAATGAAGTCCCATCATTTAAGTACCTAAACATCACAGATAAATACGACGTACACTTATGCCATCCGCATTCGCCTCGATGTCCCCTCATGCACCGTTAGGTTAGGTGACTAACGGCAGAGCGGGGCAGGGCTAGCGCGGGTGTAAAACATAAGTAACGTCTATATAATATATCATATATACTATATACTGTATCTATCACAGAACATCATATGATCACATCACAGATATCGCAGCAGAAGAAACATATGAAATATTGGATATACTAGGACGTCCGTGTTTTCAATACGAGCCAGTATAAAACACGGATTCCACGGTCGCGATGAATAGCCAAACCCACACCCCTAGACCCCTACGAGAGCGGCAAGAAACCCTACCAATTCTAGAGTTAGGAGACCCGGACTCGACTCCTCGAGTTGGTCTCCCACTGGACTCCAGAACCCGGTTACTTGTGCTCCCCTCCTTGGGTCTATCCTAGTGCGGAAAAGTAAATAATATACAAAGGGTGACTACTTCCGCAACCTGGAAGTGCCCCAAATAAAAGAATATTACATACAAGTTTTTACATGAATGAAAATGAAAAACACTCATCTCACATAAAACCCCCCGGCTATTCAAACACGACGATCCAATATAACATATCCAGCAACACATAACATCACATGTCATCAACGTAAGTAAATATGTCCATCCCAATTGCCGTTGACATATAGCAACGAAACCGGCGATATCACATATTACACTTACGGTCACAGAAAAGAAAGTGTAAAACTACAACAGTTGGAATCCGCAACCTGCGTAGACATCGTATGCCTAATCAAATGAATTCCTTAGACATCACATGCCTAACAATTATAAACCCCGCATTTTAGTCTCAAAATCGAAAACACTTTTCAATATCAAGTCGGGCAATTCAACAAGATTCCCGACATCCTGATCGAATGCTCGTCGCAAACTTCAGTAAACGGCTGCACCCCCGATACCGTCGACGAAGTGCACCAAGGCGGAACACCGCTACCGCGAGCACCCGGACGGATGCTTTCGGCGACGGGGTTCTCCTACAGTCACTTGGTCGGGGCTATGGAGTGAGGCTGTCTATTAAGTTTACCCGGCGAGTATCCGCGTACGCTACGTGATTGCGACGGACTTTTGATCGCATCAAAATTCCGTGGCAACCGATCAAGTGAGACTAAACTGCTATGTTTATAACATTCATTCAGTTATCACATAACTTATTGTGAATTCCAATTATTGTATCCCATTCCAGATAAATAGAAAATGTTAAACTTTCCGATCGAACAATCGAACACCCAAGTTTTCCCGATACAGCTCAACACATGAAATAAGTCTAACAACATTCAGTTCGTGCCTCAGTACCAACGGTCCAGCCGTAGAAGGGTCAAGCCAACGCCTCACATGTGGCACGCCGTACTGCCCCAAACCTGAAGGTTCAAAGGGCAGTTCAAGACGGTCACATAATCGAGTTAAGGTTTGTTGTCTTCTAGAGGGACCATCGCGTTACTTGCACTACTTAGAACGTCGTTAAACTACGGAAAAATCCAACACTTGGAAATTTCCCGACAGGGGAAAAATTGGGTATTTATATCCGGTCAAACTTTTTAACATATTCTAAAATTTATCCGGAAAGCCACATAGACAAAATTTGATAATCCGATCGAACATTCAAATCCCCAAAACAACCCAGAAAATTAAACTCTTGAATAAAATATAAAAAATACCCAGAGAACTCAGCACTGAAAACAATGAATTACTGTGTAAAATAAAATGCCACATAAGACAAACCGGCCGCGGAACCGCCGCACGAGCCATGCTCGTGCCGCGGAACCGCGGCGCAATGGTGGAATTATGCGTACGAATTTTACAGTAACCCTTACATTTTCCTGCTGATTTCTCTGCATATTTTTAATTTGGAAAAACTCCAGAAATTGGAAAAAGTCCAGAGAGCAATTTGTAATTGGGTTTCGGGTTCGTTCGGAATTCAAAATCCGTCTAGACTTCGCCTAAGGCTCTAACTAGGCTCTAATACCACTGTAGGGTTCCTAGGCATCCTCAAGAGGTCTCACAAGGCATCAACCATGCCCGTTTCAAATTTTACGGTGCCGAGAAACTCTAGACTACGGATCGTTTGCTAGATGTCTAGACGAAAAACTAACTAGTTAACACTTAACTAAAAGTTTAACGGAAATACAACCTTTGTAGATCCGGTGCTCCACCTCCATAGCTCCGCAATGAAGTTCTCTCCGCTGTCCAAAAGGAATCCAGGCTCTAGCGTCGACTTCATCGGAGAATAAGCGAGCTAGGTCGTCGATGTCCATGCCGAAGATGATCTACGTCGAGGCATCGCTAGATCAAGCTCCACCTTCACCAAGCCTTGAAAACTTGTGAAGGAAACACACTCTACTACTTGGCAAGAGGTAGAGGATGAAGAAATAGGAAGTGGGTAAACTTTAGAATTGGATTTCTCACTCTAATTCTCACTTTGCCATTGAAGCTTGTGAAGCTTTTTCTTGAAGTGAAGAAGAAGAAGAAGATGAAGAATATGATAAGTTATTAGAAAATAGAAAAATAAAAGAATACTTATCATGATCTTAACCTTAGTTAAGTGTAGAGAATTGACCAAGGTTGGGTTGAATGGTTAGGGTTAAGGATGAGAACAAAATGTCAACAAGTCAAAGCTTCATGAAACTTCAACTAAAAACAAAAGTAGCCACCATTCATTTATCCTCCAATTTATTCAAAATGAATAAATAAATAAGATAAATGAATAAGTAAAACCCTAATCAACAACTTAACCTTGGTTTAATTCTTTATACTTAACCAAAAAGCATGCATCATCAAACATGATACAAACATGTGCACAAAATCATATCGCATATGCAATGCGCACACCCGAGTGAGAATATTCATTTAAAGTGAACCGATACTAGTTAATGCAAAGTAATATATCAAATATATAATTATACATTAAATCATTAAATCAACACTTGATTTAACGATCCGGTCATATCGTATATAACCGACCAGTATCCTATGTATCGGCTTATCGAATCAACCTTTGATTCGATAACTAGGGTATATCGCATATAACCTAATCGATACATTCATCGCGAGAATGGAATACGGTATCACATACACGCATTATTCTCGGTCCCGCACATATCTCATATGCGCTCCTATTTCGTTTCGCTTGAGCCAGGAAACCTCTGTGTAGGACTCTAAAGACTCGTCAATACGCCGGCAGCAGGCGATGATCATATCAAACACCCACAAGCCGCAAGCGGTCTGCTAAACGTAACGGCCACCCGGGTATTGAGCGATCTGAAGATCGACGACCAAGCCCGCTCACACTCCAGTGAATCCGACCAGTAACACTACCGTACAGTCCGGTCTGATCGTCTGATATGTCGCATATCCCGCCTAGGGGTGGTAAACGTCAGACCCCAATAGCTCGATAAGTCGTGTCGATATGAGGTCTATAACAATTCGAGAAACTACTGGTAACACTTACCAGTAAATCTCAGCAACCCTGGCCAGGGATTTCCTGTTATAGCCAATCGAACACAGCGCAACATCAACTCCCTATACCGGGAGAGACGAATCCCCTCCTATCGCTCATTGCCTCCATGTGACTCGGGATTGTACCCAAAAACCACCGTTTTTCATGCCCTCTTGGACGTGGTAAGATGGAAATCAAAGCACAGTGGGAACCACACAAGACTCTATGACGATCTCGGGTCAACAGACTACTCTGTACCAGTGTCACCTGAGAACTGCCATCTGACGTGAGGTATAATACCATCTGGGAGTTCTCGGCGAGTCCGTCCAGTGTACCCAGTCTCAACTGAGCACCCGTATGTCATCTCCGACGTCAAACACCAATGGATATGGGATCATCCATCGCCCATCTGTATGGGTCGAGAAGGTACATGCTAGTCTACTCTGGTATATCGATGCCCCGTCTCGATATACCCACGACTAGGGACTTTGAAGGATGTACTTATGGACTACCATGTCCCCACTAGTATGATCCGCATCATAGTCCAGGTAGTCAAGTACAGATCCTGAGGGCTTTACCAACATGTAACAGAGAGACAATCAGCATACACGTTAAGGTAAAGGGTAACCAGATAGCATACTATCATGTCGAGCAAGAAAGTCCTCCCTATATATGTCCCAGCATCCACTACAATATACATCCAATGTACAGTAATGGTCTCTAGGGCATACATATAACTAACAGTTCAGACTTGTGTTTCAACAGGAACATAGGTCTGAATCTCGAAAGATCATCAAAGAATATAATGAAGTATAAAGAACCGGTCTTGGCATGTGTAGACAGGGGACCTACATACATCAGCATGTATCATCCCAAGAGTTCACTAACTCTTTCTCTGTTTCCAATAAACAGAGCTGGTGTCATTATATCTTTCATGACTGGCAAGTTTCATAAGATGTAGATTTAAACTGATTTAAATATGCATCTTAATGTAACTTCAGCTAGTCGGGTCGCATTGATATGACCTAGTCTACAATGCCTCAAGAAGGATTCGTTCATTTCTGAACTCTTCCTCTTGTGGGTGTTCTGTATACTAAAGAACTGTAGTTTGATTTAGAACATCAATGCTTTTAGATAACGTGCCTGAACCGATCAACTTTTGATATAGGAATTGTTCAAAACATTATCCATCTATACAAAATTTTATCATTTCTTTACTAATAAAGAGATAGATATGATTTTGTATATCAGGTTCGGTATCTAATAACATTCGTTCAGAATCAATGTATTTGCAATACAGGGTGACAGTGACCAACAGACTTGGCTGCAACACTTGCCCCGTTTTCTGCCTCATGAAACTTATCACCCGTTCTCAGTCCTCTACCTTTCTGTAGCCCTATGTAACAGATTACATATCTGGGATCCTGATCTGGTATCACATACCCAGGACGTAAAGGATACTGAGAAACAGTTCTGTATAATGAACACACCCGAAGATGATGCATCATCATGCACTCTCTTCGTTTGGGCGGCACAGGAAATCTGGTATTCCCCAAATTCCTGCTCTGTCTTATAACAACTATAAGTTGGAGCGGGACCAACGTTCCCCAGCTCAGTATAACAAGCGGGTTCGGTCAATAATCCGTATTATTATATTGATTAAGGCGTGATATGGTCGCTACCAGGAGAGAGAGAGAAGAAAACACTCAGCGTGCGCTCTTGCAAGAATAGATTGGTTATTATTTTATCTAATCAGGATGGCTCCCACGGCTTTTTATCAAATCTTCCTTCAAACCCTAAAAGGAAAGACTAGCCAGGATTAATTACATACTACAAGTTCGCCAATCTTTCAGCCAGGCCGGTGTCGGTACTTTGAGGGAGGTCCCCCGTGCTTTCGCACGAACCTAATTAATGTAAACCTCGTTTTCCCAGAGGCGTAACCCCGTTGACACCTTTCTAGACACCTACTTGATCAGCTAATTGTAATGTATAAAACTCTCCCAGGAGTAACTCTTACTCACAGCGGGTATCGGGATCCAACTATCTCATAGAAGGTATGCAATCTCATTGCAAATTTCAACACTTGAAATTCCCGATAATATTTTGCCCCTAGCGTCCTATGACCATGACAGAGGTCAACAAACCATAGGCTGCTAGTCAAGTTCAACCCGTCATTTCCTGATTGAAGTAAACCCACCCGCACGACCCTTGACAGAGGTCAACAAGGTCGCACGACTACCCTAAATCAATCAAATCATATGCTTATGCAGATAAGCACTAATCAGCTACCGCACACTACGTCTTGACAGAGGTCAACAAACGTAGCACGAATACTAACCAGTACATATCTGAAATGACTGAGGGCTACGACAGGTTTTTCTGAAAACCTATTGCGTAATGAACTTGATATCGTTGTAGAATCAAATGATTTTAAAATGGAGTGCTTTTGAGGCTTTTCTAGTTTTGCTAAAGGAGTCACTCCCGGTGAAGGGATCGTCGGTCCTTTCCTCGTCGAATGAGGTGCGGGATATATCATATATATCACTTTGCAAAGAAAAAACTCTTAAAAGCAATCAAAAGACAAACCGAGTGTGTAGCATCTACCAGTTATTGCTAAAGGAGTCACTCCCGGTGAAGGGATCTCGGTCCTTTCCTCATCGAATAAGGTGCATGATATATCTCACATACCTCTGTGCAAAGCAAGAACTGTAGCTACCTGTTTTATTTTGAAATTCGATTCTACAACATCTTAGGTTTCTTTTATTTCATTAATCACATTAATGAAGTCCTATCATTTAAGTACCTAAACATCACAGATAAATACGACGTACACTTATGCCACCCGCATTCGCCTCGATGTCCCCTCGTGCACCGTTAGGTTAGGTAACTAACGACAGAGCGGGGCAGGGCTAGCGCGGGTGTAAAACATAAGTAACATCTATATAATATATCATATATACTATATACTATATCTATCACAGAACATCACATGACCACATCACAGATATCGCAGCAGAAGAAACATATGAAATATTGGATATACTAGGACGTCCGTGTTTTCAATACGAGCCAGTATAAAACACGGATTCCACGGTCGTGATGAATAGCCAAACCCACACCCCTAGACCCCTACGAGAGCGGCAAGCAACCCTACCAATTCTGGAGTTAGGAGACCCGGACTCGACTCCTCGAGTTGGTCTCCCACTGGACTCCAGAACCCGGTCACTTGTGCTCTCCAGCCTTGGGTCTATCCTAGTGCGGAAAAGTAAATAATATACAAAGGGTGACATCTTCCGCAACCTGGAAGTGCCCCAATAAAAGAATATTACATACAAGTTTTTACATGAATGAAAATGAAAAACACTCATCTCACATAAAAACCCCCGACTATTCAAACACGACGATCCAATATAACATATCCAGCAACACATAACATCACATGTCATCAACGTAAGTAAATATGCGCATCCCAATTGTCGTTGACATATAGCAACGAAACCGGCGATATCACATATTACACTTACGGTCACAGAAAAGAAAGTGTAAAACTACAACAGTTGGAATCCGCAACCACCTCAGACATCGCATGCCTGACCAAATGAATTACTTAGACATCGCATGCCTAACAATTATAAACCCCGCATTTTAGTCTCAAAATCGAAAACTCTTTTCAATATCAAGTCGGGCAATTCAACAAGATTCCCAACATCCTGATCGAATGCTCGTCGCAAACTTTAGTAGGCAGCCGCACCCCTGATACCGTCGACGAAATGCACCAAGGAGGAACACCGCTACCGTGAGCACCCGAACGGATGCTTTCGGCGACGGGGTTCTCCTACAGTCACTTGGTCGGGGCTATGGAGCGAGGCTGTCTATTAAGTTTACCCGGCGAGTATCCGCGTACGCTACGTGATTGCGACGGACTTTTGATCACATCAAAATTCCATGGCAACCGATCAAGTGAGACTAAATTGCTATGTTTATAACATTCATTCAGTTAACTCATAACTTCTTTTGAATTCCAATTATTGTATCACATTCCAGATAAATAGAAAATGTTAAACTTTCCGATCGAACAGTCGAACACCCAAGTTTTCCCGATACAGCTCATCACATGAAACAAGTCTAACAACATTCAGTTCGTGCCTCAGTACCAACGGTCCAGCCGTAGAAGGGTCAAGCCAACGCCTCACATGTGGCACGCCGTACTGCCCCAAACCCGAAGGTTCAAAGGGCAGTTCAAGACGGTCACATAATCGAGTTAAGGTTTGTTGTCTTCTAGAGGGACCATCGCGTTACTTGCACTACTTAGAACGTCGTTAAACTACGGAAAAATCCAACACTTGGAAATTTCCCGACAGGGGAAAAATTGGGTATTTATATCCGATCGAACTTTTTAACATATTCTAAAATTTATCCGGAAAGCCACACAGACAAAATTTGATACTCCGATCGAAACACCGAATCCCCAAAACAACCCAGAAAAATTCAACTCTTGAAAAAATATTAAAAATACCCAGGAAAACCAGCACTGTTAAATAGGAGTTACTGTGCAAACATCACCTCACAACACGACAAACAGGCCGCGGTTCCGCCGCACGAGCCATGCTCGTGCCGCGGAAGCGCGGCGCTTTAATGGAATTAGGGCATCAAAATTTACAGTAACTCTAAGATATTCCTGCTGATATTTCTACATATTTTTAATACTGAAAAATCCCTGTTTTTAGAAAAAGTCCAGAGAGCCATTTTGTGATCGGGTTTCGGGTTCGTTCGGACTTCAAATTGCGTTTAGACTTCACTTAAGGCTCTAGCTAGGCTCTGATACCACTGTAAGGTTCCTAGGCACTCCCAAGAGGTCTCACAAGGCATCAACCATGCCAATTTCAAATTTTACGGTGCCGAGAAACCCTAGTGTACGGATCGTCGGCTAGATGTCTAGGCGAAAAAGCAACTAGTTAACACTTAACTAAGAGATACGGAAATACAACCTTTGTAGATCCGGTTCTCCACCTCCATAGCTCCGCAATGAAGTCTCCTCGCTGTCCATAACAAGTCCCGGGCTCTAGCGTCGGCTTCATCGGAGAATGGACGGGCTAGGTCATCGATGTCCATGCCGAAGATGATCTACGTCGAGGCATCGCTAAATCAAGCTCCGACTTCACCAAGTCAAGAAACTTGTGAAGAAAACACACTCTACTACTTGGAAAGAGGTAGAGGATGAAGAAATAGGAAGTGGGTAGACTTTAGAATTGGATTTCTCACACATTTCCATCAATCACCATTGATGGAGCTTGCTTTCTTCATGGAAGAAGATGAAGAAGAAGAAGAAAGTCTTATGATAAGTTATTCCAAAAATGGAAAATAAATGGAATGTTTATCATAATCTAACCATGGTAATGTGTAGAGAATTAACCAAAGTTAGTTGAATGGTTAGGGTTAAGAATGAGATAAGAATGGTGGACTTTGGTCAAAGCTTCATGAAGCTTCAACTAAACTACAAATAAAGCCACCATTCTTTCTCTTTATTCTTATTTATTTCAAAATGAATAAATGAAATAAATAAATGAGAAAAGGAAATGAAACCCTAACCACTTAAGTAACCATGGTTTAATTCTTTACACAAACCCAAACTAGCATGTATCATCAAACATGATACAATCTTGTGTACAAAAGTATATCACATATACAATGTGCACAAAAATGAGAAAATCCATTTAAAGTAAACCAATACTAGTTAATGCAAAGTAATATATCAAATATATAATTATGCATTAAATCATTAAATCAACACTTGATTCAATGATCCGGTCATGTGGCACACAACCGACTAGTATACAATGTATCGGCTTATCGAATCAACCTTTGATTCGATAACTAGGTCATATCGCATACAACCAATCGATACATTCATCGCGGGAATAGAATACGGTATCACATACACGCATTATTCTCGGTCCCGCACATATCTCATATGCGCTCCTATTTCGTTTCGCTTGAGCCAAGAAACCTCTGTGTAGGACTCTAAAGACTCGTCAATACGCCGGCAGCAGGCGATGATCATATCAAACACCCACAAGCCGCAAGCGGTCTGCTAAACGTAACGGCCACCCGGGTATTGAGCGATCTGAAGATCGACGAGCAAGCCCGCTCACACTCCAGTGAATCCAACCAGTAACACTACCGTACAGTCCGGTCTGATCGTCTGATATGTCGCATATCTCGCCTAGGGGTGGTAAACGTCAGACCCCAATAGCTCGATAAGTCGTGTCGATATGAGGTCTATAACAATTCGAGAAACTACTGGTAACACTTACCAGTAAACCTCAGCAACCCTGGCCAGGGATTTCCTGTTATAGCCAATCGAATACAGCGCAACATCAACTCCCTATACCGGGAGAGACGAATCCCCTCCTATCCCTCATTGCCTCTATGTGACTCGGGACTGTACCCAAAAACCACCATTTTGCACGCCCTCTTGGACGTGGTAAGATGGAAATCAAAGCACAGTGGGAACCACACAAGACTCTATGACGATCTCGGGTCAACAGACTACTCTGTACCAGTGTCACCAGAGAACTGCCATCTGACGTGAGGTATAATACCATCTGGGAGTTCTCGGCGAGTCCGTCTAGTATACCCAGTCTCCACTGAGCACCCGTATATCATCTCTGATGTCAAACACCAATGGATATGGGATCATCCATCGCCCATCTGTATGGGTCGAGAAGGTATACGCTAGTCTACTCTGGTATATCGATGCCCTTTCTCGATACACCCACGACTAGGGACTTTGAAGGATGTACTTATAGACTACCATGTCCCCACTAGTATGATCCGCATCATAGTCCAAGTAGTCAAGTACAGATCCTAAGGGCTTTACCAACATGTAACAGAGAGACAATCAGTATACACGTTAAGGTAAACAGCAACCAGATAGCATACTATCATGTCGAGCAAGAAAGTCCTCCCTATATATGTCCCAGCATCCACTACAATATACATCATATGTATAGTAATGGCCTCTAGGGCATACATATAACTAACACTTAGTTGGTTTTATCTTAATATGTGTGTATGTTTCTTTTAGTGTATCGCTAATACATATTGGTAGAGCCCTTTGGAACTTTGCTTAACTACCAACGTTGTGATGGTAGTCACACTAGTGGAGGCTGGGCAGTCTATAAGCACATCCTTATACTGGTCCCTAGTCGTAAGATTATCGAGACAGGGTATCGATACTCCATAGTAGACTAGAGTATACGCTTCTCATACCAGCAGGAGAGATGGTCTGTCCCATAGCTATTAGTACGTCGTACTGGAGATAGTATGCTGGTGCTTATTGGGTTATGAGTTACACTAGACGGACTCGTATAGAACTGTTGGTTGGTACTATACCTATCGTCAGGTAGCCGTTCCCAAGTAACAAGAGTACAGCGTAGTCCGTTGACTTAACACAGCTACTTCACCTCGAGTGTGTTCCCAATATCTTAGATTACTACCCTACCATAGCTCTGATGAGTCGTGCAAACAGGTAGTAGTTGGGTGCAGTCCCGAAGCACTTGGAGGTAGTGGCGGTTTGAAAGGATTCGTCTCTCCCGGTATTGGGGATTGATGTCGCGCTGTGTTCGGAAAGCCATTACACAAAGTTCCTGGCCAGGGCAAGCGAGATTTACTGGTAGTTATTACAGTAGTTTCTCAGGGTGTCTTTGGGATCTACTCCAGCATGACTTATTGAGCTATTAGGGGTCTGACGGCTACTTCCCCCTAGGACCGATATGCGATACTCTTAGAAGAACAGACCGGACTGTATGGAGATTGTCATAGTTAGGCTCAGTAGGAGTTCGGATGAGTTTGCTCATCGGCCTTCTTACTGACAGATACCTGGGTAGCTGTTAGGTGCATTTAGTACCGCTGACGTGCTTATGGTTAAACCCATTGCTAGAGTACTGTCGAGTCTTTAGAGTCCCACACAGAGGGGTTCCCTGGTTCTGGCGAAACGATGTAGAAGTCATATGGTTTTACGACAGGGTTCGAACATATATGTGTAATTGTGCACGTATGGTGTTCGGGCGGATAATACTAGTGGGCTTTGGTTTAAGACAGATCATAGTATTAGGTTATTGAATTAGTTTTGTCTCATTGTATTCATGTTTTTCGGAATACAAATACGAGTATGTATATACGGTAAGGGGTATTCTTGTAATTTACTCAAGTATACTTCTAGAAGGGGACACCCCATTTGTGTTTTAATCTTTTGATTAAAAGATAAATGAGGTGGAGGTATGAGGTGTGATTTTGTGATAAATGAAGCATGGCTACTTGGTGACTCAAGGATGACTATTGAGGCAAGTGTGGACTTAGATATTTTGTGAGATATTTTGCGATGCCATATAGTCATCATAATTAGCCATCTTCATTCTATTATTATCTTAAACACTCTCTCACCTCAAGAGCTCTCTTCTTCTCCCTCAAACCCTAATTGTCTCATGTGTTGAGAAACCTAAAGTTAGTGAGACTAAACTATCCATAATCACTCTCTACATCCTCTAAGTTACTTAGATTAGCACTCTTGGTAACCTAGTTACCTCATCTTAGAGATAGGAGCTCTTAGTAGTCACTCACGGGTGGATCTTCTTTGACTCGAGGAGGCGTGATCCGTACACTCTTCAAGGAGCACAAATAGAGGAGGAGGAGTACAAGAAGAAGAAGGAATTGTTACTTGAGGTATAACTTTCTAACATAGTAGTTAAACTTCTTAGGTGTTTTGTTAGCTAGGGTTTAGTATCGATCCTGGAGTTTAGTCGGTGTTGTGAAGCATATAAAAATCGTTTTTTGCAAACTCCGCCTCCCCGCGAACCCCCGGGGTGTGTGACATCGACCTACAGTAGTATCAAAGCAAAACTAAACCTTAACTAACAGATGAAATGACAAGTAAAACTACGAAACCGAAATAACTCTGAAACACGAATCAAAAGATCTAAGTTTCTGTCGAAATTTTCAAAGCCTCTATAATTTTTTTAAACAATTGCAGAGTGATCCTTTGGTTGTTATATGAACACCAAACAAAAATGAGACAAAGCCACCTAAATCTGGTCGGCCAAACATCTCAGAAAACCGGCCTGACCGGGTCCATTGTGAGGATTTGCCTTGATTTTTGTTATGTGTTCTTGTTGCTTGGATTTAGGGTTTCAGGTTTTGTTTGTTTTTGCTAAACTTGATTATACTGTCAATTCTCTGTTGTGGCAATATGGGGTATTTCGAAGTCGCGGTTTTAGCGTCGTTTAACATGTTTCAGTTGTTATATGTGTTCGTAAACTTCCGCTAATTGCTATATGTCAGTTAGTTGGGGGTTGCATATATTTGTGTTGGTGTTGTTGTTGGTTTGTGGATATGAAATATTTGATCGTCGATGATTAATAGCCGGGGGATGTGAGAAGAGAGTTTTCTTTCTTTCATTCGATGTAAATTGTAATATTTATGTAATATTATTTTAAAGGGCACATCCCAGTTGAGCTTGTATCCACTGTTGTATTATTTCATTTACTGTTTTTGCTCCAAGAATAGACCCAAGGTGGGGTGCACAAACCACCGGGTTGTTTGAAGTGCCGAGTGGCCTACTCATTTTACTAAAGAAGGTTTCTTCGCTTCGGGAATATGGCGGGTAGTTTGCCGCACTCGTAGGGTCTAGGCTGGGGTTTTGCTATTCATCACTGTTAGTTGTATGTATGCTCTAGAAGCCATTATTGTACATATGATGTATATTATAGTGGATGCTTGGACATGTAAAAGGAGGACTTTCTTGCTCGACATGATAGTATGCTATCTGGTTGCTCTTTATCTTAACATGTACACTTATTGTCTCTCTGTTACATGTTGATAAAGCCCTTAGGATGAGTACTTGACTACCAGGATTATGATGCAGATCATACTAGTAGGGCTAGAGTAGTCCATAAGTACAACCTTCAATTGTTCCTAGTCATGGGAGTATCAAGATGGGGCATCGATATTTTAGAGTAGACTAGCGTATACATTTCTAGACCCATATGATGGGCGATAGATGATCCCACATCCATTGGTGTTCGACATCAAACATTGTATACGGATGCTCAGTTGAGACTGGGTATACTGAACATGACTCGCTGAGAACTCCTAGATGGTATTTGCAGGGTTACTAGGCATACGCACAAGGGTCTATAAGGCATTAACCATGCCCGATTTAAAATTTAGCCGTGTCGAACAACCCTAAACCAAGATCTTAGACTAGAGATTAGGCGAAAACAAGCATGTTAAACAATTTAACACTAAGTGAGAGGGATTACAACCTTTGTAGATCCCGTCCTTCACTTCTAAAGCTCCGTGTTGAGGTCCCTTCGCTGCGATCATCATGCATCCAGACTCTAGAGAGGCTCCACGAAGAGAAAGATGCAAGCTTGCTTCCGATCTTCGATAACAAAGATGATCTACCTTGAAGTTTCTATAACACAAGCTCTCACTCACTAATGAAGTGAACACTTTCATCTACATGGCAAGGGTAGATGAGGATGATGAAGTAGGATTTTAATTCTCATTTGTTTTCTTATTCTCAATCACTTTCATCACAAAAATCAACGCAAGAAAGCTTTTCAAAGAGGAAGAAGAAGATCTTTTCTTTTTTGATGAATAATGAAACTCTAGTATGTTTAGAATTGCATCCATGGGTTAAGTATGAAGACTTAACCCATGTAGAGATTTAACAAGGGTAAAGGGTTGTGTTGGGTTAAGGAAATATCTATGCAAAATATCCTAGTCAAAGTCAAAGCTTCTTGAAAGCTTCATGAAGACATAACCCTAATCCAAACCCTAACCTCAATTAAACTCCACAAAACATGTTGCATTTATAACCATAACATGTTACAATATTATATATCACATATACAATATTTATTTTAACAAAATAAAATAATACATTTAACATATATCGCATATATATCAATGTATTACCCGAGTGAGAAAAAGAATCTTTTAGTGAGCATATATCAGTTTATGTAATTTAATATATCAAATAACCGACTAATATAATCTGTATCAGTTCATCGAATCAAGACTTGATCCAATGACCCGGCTATATCACATATACCCGGCCGATATCTCATATCGCGAAAATCTAATACGGTATCACATAAACGTATTGTTCTCGGTCCCGCACATATCATATACGTGCTCCTACTCCGTTTTGCTTGAGTCAAGAAACCTCTGTGTATGACTCTAAAGAATCGTCAATACGCCGGCAGTAGGTGATGATCATATCAAACACCCACAAGCTGTAAGCGGTCAGCTAAACGTAACAGCCACCCAGGTATTGAGCGCTCAGAAGATCAACAAGCAAGCCTGTACATTCTCCTATGAATCCAGTCAGTAACACTCCCGTACAGTCCGGTCTCATTGTCTGATATGTCGCATATCTCGCCTAGGGGTGGTATACGTCAGACCCGAGTAGCTTGATAAGTCGTGTCGATATGAGGTCTATAATAGTTCGAGAAACTACTGATAACACTTACCAGTAAATCTCAGGAAACCTGGCCAGGGATTTCCAGTTATAGCCAATCGAACACAGCGCAACATCAACTCCCTATACCGGGAGAGACGAATCCCCTCCTATCGCTCATTGCCTCCATGTGATTCGGTACTGTACCCAAAAGCCACCTTTTTGCACGCCCTCTTGGACGTGGTATGATGGAAATCAAAGCACAATGGGAATCACACAAGACTCTATGATGATCTCGGGTGAACAGACTACTCTGTACCAGTGTCACCGGAGAACTGCCATCTAACATGAGGTATAATACCATATGGGAGTTCTCGGCGAGTCCGTCTAGTGTACCCAGTCTCTACTGAGAAACCGTACACGATCCTTGATGTCAAACATCGATGGATATGAGATCATCCATCGCCCATCATATGGGTCAAAATGCGTATACGCTAGTCTACTATGGTGTATCGATGCCCTGTCTCGATACACCCTCGACTAGGAACAGTTATAGGATGTACTCGTCGACTACCGTGGCCCCAATAATATGATCTCATCATAGTCCCAGTAGTCGAGTACATATCCTAAGGGCTTTATCAACATGTAACATAGAGACAATCAGAGTACACGTTAAGATAAAGAGCAACCAGATAGCGTACTATCATGTCGAGCAAGAAAGTCCTCCCTATATATGTCCAAGCATCCACTACAATATATATCGTATGTACAGTAATGGCCTCTAGGGCATACAGATAAATAAAAATCTCCCACTTAAACTAGGGCCATCTGTTGTGGTATCACATACCCAACAATTAGCTGTGGTTGAAGTATCTCATAGTCAACCATCCGATAAAAGTCTCTACTGGGAAAAAGGCCTTTATGAGTGGATCCGCGCTGTTGTCCTCTGTGTCTACTCTCCTAACCTCGATGTACTTGGAGATCAACCATCTCCATAATCAGCTGATACTGCCTAAGAATTATATCTGGATTTCTGATGGGACAAGGGTTCCTCGGCATAAGCCACACCTCCATTATCACACAATGGTAGGAACGAAGTTCATCTCATGAACTTATATATATCCAGATTGCCTCTTTGGTAGCATCCTTGGTAACGATGTATCTTGCCTTTAATCTTCTAGTAAGTCGCGGTATCTAGCTTGGAACTCTTCCAACATACCGTCCCTCCACTGAGGGCAAAGACAATGCCTGCGACTGACATTCAGTCGTCCTTATCACCCAGGAACCTTTCCAGTGATTCTCTACAGGATCGATTGATACCATATCACTACAACTAGTGAGAATCCTAACATCCAATTAGATCTATCTCATAGATCCAAAACCCAGGATTTAGGAGGTATCATTTTGATCCTATATGGAGAATCATTGTGATAAGCGTAGATTGACCGAGCGTACCATATGAAACTCCTTCCCTATCAAGGGTATGTCATCCTCGTACTCTACGAGGATCACCACCATACTCCCTACTACCTTTTTGTATATACAAGGTTCATCTACCATTTTGATGAAATCAAACTCTTTGACTACCACATCAAAGCAGATGTTCCAACTCCGCGATGCCTGATTTATCACATAAAATAACTTGCTCACGTTTCCGCTGCTCCCACTGTCTACGAAGCCCTCTGGCTGTGTACTTATAGACACTCTCTTCCAAATCAACATTTAGAAAAGCAGTCATGACAGCCAACCGCCCGATATCGTAGTTATGGTATGTAGTCGTGGCAAGTAGGATCTGGATGGACTTAAGCATAGCTTTGAAAGTCTCAAATTTTCCATGTAAACCAAGAAATCTTCTCAAGATATACTTGCTCCTGGTGGGGATTTAACCCTTCAGATAAAGCAACCAAAGTCCATACATTGTTGGTATATATGGATTCCATCTCAGATCACTAAGCATCCAGCCATTCTTACAGAGTCCCACTCCTGATGGCCTGCTAGAAATAAGTTGGGTCATCATCTCATGATGCAATCCTTGCTCCCACTGTCATAGAGAAACCGGAGTATCTCTCAGGTGGGTGAGGAACCCTACTAGATCGGCAGAGAGGCTGAGGTTCGTTAGAAACTATTGAATCCTCCGGGTATACCAAATCATCAGCTGCAGTTTGTATAGCTGGAACTCTTTCCAGTTCTACCTCATGACCACTAATTTCTTCACAAGAAATTCCCTTTCACAAAGGTGGCATGCTGAGAAACAAAACATATTTTGTTGCTCGGTTAGGTAGAAGATATTCCATTGCTAATGCTTGGGATATCCAACAAACTTCTACAGAACTGACTTTGCCTCGAGCTTGTCCGAATTTTGCTTTTAGACATAGGCCGGACAACCCAAGATCTTAACTTACTTAAGATATGGGCTCTTCCTATTCCATATCACATATGAAGTGGTAGGCAACTGATTTGATTGGAACCCTATTCAATAGGTATGCAGCTTCTCAAGTGCATAACTCCCAAAAGGAAAATAGGCTACTCAGTAGTACTCATCATAGAGCACACCAAATCACATAGGGTGTAATTGCTCCGCCCCGATACGTCGACGTGCGGTGGTGTATTCAGAGAAGTAATGCTGAGAGAGAATCTCATTCTCCTTTAGAATAGTCCAGGAATTTCTTTCTCAAGTATCTTCCTCTTTGATCTCATCAAATGATATAATACTTATACCCAGTTTTTGGTTCTCTACTTCTAACTTATATTCTGTGATTATCTCAAAAGTTTCAGACTTGTGTTTCAATAGGAACATATGCTTGAATCTTGAGAGATCATCAGTGAATGTAATGAAGTACAAATAACCGGTCCTGGCATGTGTAGTCAGGGGACCTTCATACATCAACATGTATAAATACTAAGAGTTCACTAACTCTTTCTCTGTTTCCAATAAATGGAGCTGTGGTCATCTTATCTTTGTGACATGACTGGAAAATTTTACAAGATGTAAATCCAAACTAATTTAAATATGCATCTTTTTGTAACTTCAGCTAGTCGGGTCGCATAGATATGACCTAGTCTACAATACCTCAAGAAGGATTCGTTCATTTCTGAACTCTTCCTCTTGAGTGTGTTCTTTACGTTAAGAACTATGGTTTGATTTCCTTTTAGATCTACGGGCCGGCCGTTCACATGAGCATAGGGAATCTATTAAATAATGTGCCTAAACCGATCAACTCTTGATATAGGAAATATTCAAAACATTATCCAACAATACAAAATTATATCCTTTTTTACTAATAAAGAGACTGATTTGATGTTGTATCTCAGGTTCGGTATCTAATAACATTCGTTCAGAATCAATATATTCTGATAATATAGGGTGATAACTACCAACAGACTTGGCTGCAACACTTGCACCGTTTCTATCTCATGAAACTTATCACCCGTTCTCAGTTCTCTACCTATCTGTAGCCCATGTAACAAATTACATTTGCGGGATCCTGATCTGGTATCTCATACCCAGGACGTAAAGGATACTGAGAAACAGTTCTCGGTAATGAACACACCCGAAGAAGATGCATCAGCATAGACTTTCTTCGTTTGGGTGGCACGGGAATTCTGGTAATCCCCTATTTCCTGCTCTGTCTTATAATAATTATAAGTTGGAGCGGGACCAACGTTCCTTAGCGCAGTATAACAAGCGGGTTCGGTCAATACATCCATATTATTATCTTGATTAAGGCGTGACATAGTCGCAACCAGGAGAGAGAGAGAAGAAAACACTCAGCGTGCGCTTTTTACAAATTTAGATTGGTTATCAATTTATCTAATGAGGATGTCTCCCACTGTTTTAGTCAAATCTTCCTTCAAACCCTAAAAGGAAAGACTAGCCGGGATTAATTACACTCTACAAGTTTGCCAATCTTTCAACCAGGCCAGTGCCGGTACTTTGAGGGAGCTTCCCCGTGCTTTCGTACGGACCTAATTAAAGTAAACCTCGTTTTCCCATGGGCGTAACCCCGTTAACACCTTTCTAGACACCTACTTGATTGGCTAATTGTAATGTGTAAAACACTCCCAGGAGTAACTCTTACTCGCAGCGGGTATCAGGATCCAACTATCTCATAGAAGGTATGCAATCTCATGGCAAATTTCAACTCTTGAAATTCCCAATAATATTTTGCCCCAAGCTTGCTACGACCTTGACGCATGCCAAACAACCCATAGTCCGCTAGTCAAGTTCAACCCATACATTTCTTGATTGAATTAAACCCACCTGCACAACCCTTGGCACATGCCAAACAACGACGTACGAATACCCTAATCCAATCGCATCGTATGCTAGCAGATAAGCACTAGTTAGCTACCGTACACTACGTCTTGACACATGCCAAACTACCACAGCATGAATACTACGTAGTACTTATCTGAAATGACGGAGGGCTACGACAGGTTTTTAAGAAAACCCTTTGCCTAATGAACTTGATATCATTGTAGAATAGAGTGATTTTTGAATGGAATCTTTTTCAGGCCTTTCCTAGTTTTGCTAAAGAGGTCACTCCCGGTGAAGGGATCGTCGGCTCTTTCCTCATCGAATAAGGTGCAGGATATTTCACAAATATCACTTGGCAATGCAAAAACTATAAAAACAATCAAAAGACAAATCGTGTTTGTAGCATCTGCTAGTTTCGCTAAATAGGTCACTCCCGGTGAAGGGATCTCGGCTCTTTCTTTAACGAATAAGGTGCTGGATGTTCTACAAGGAACACCGCTATGCAAAGGAAGAACTAGAGCTACTAGTTTTTAAACAAGTTTCTACAACATTTTTAGGTTTCTTTTAGTTTCATTAATCTCATTAATGAAGTACCATTTTATTATGCTTCACAAGCATCACTTTTGAAACGAAATCTTCAATTTAACATATATCTCATATATATAATATAAACATTCGTCTCAGGCAGTAATATGATCTCATCACAGAACATTGCAGTAGAAGAACATATATGAAATATTGGATATACTAGGACGCCCGTGTTTTAGTACGAGCCTGTATAAAACACGGATTCCACGGTCGCGATGAATAGCCAAACCCACATCCCTAGACCCCTACGAGAGCGGCAAGCAACACTGCCAATTGTAGGGTTAGGAGACCCGGTCTCGACTCCTCGAGATGGTCTCCTACTGGACCCTAGAACCCGGTTACTTCTGCTCCCCGCCTTGGGTCTACCTAATAAGGAAAAGTAAATAATATACAATGGTAACATCATCCTCAGCCCGGAAGTGCCCCAATAAAAGAATATTACATACAAATGAATTTTACATGAATGAAAATAAAAACCCTCATCTCACATAAAACCCCCGGCTATTCAGAACACGACGATCCAATATAACATATCACAGCAGCATATAATATCTCATATCATCAACGTAAGCAAGTATGCGTATCCCGATTGTCGTTGATGTATAGCAATGAAGCCGGCGATACACCACATACTACGCTTACGGTCACAGAAAAGAAAGTGTAAAACTACAAAAGTTGGAATCCGCAACCTCCTTAGACATCGCATGCCTAACCAAATGAATTCCTTAGACATCGCATGCCTAACAATTATAAACTTCGCATTTTAGTCTCATTATCGAAAACTCATTTCAATATCAAGTCGGGCAATTCAAGAAGATTCCTGACATCCAGATCGAATGCTCGCCGCAAACTTTAGTAGACGGCCGCACCCCCGGATGCCGTCGACGAAGTGCAATAAGGCGGAACACCGCTGCCGTGAGCACCCGAGTGGATGCTTTTGGTGACGGGGTTCTCCTGCAGTCACATGGTCGGGGCTATGGGGCGTGGTTGTCTATTAAGTTTACCCGGTGAGTATCCGCGTACGCTACGTGATTGCGATGGACTTTTGATCGCATCAAAATCCCGTGGCAACCGATCATCCGAGACTAAACTGCTAGATTTATAACATTCAAATTAGTTATCTCATAACTACATGTGGATTCCAAATATTGTATCACATTCCAGATAAATAGACAAAGTTAAACTTTCCGATCGAATAATCAAAAATCCATGTTTTCCCAAATGGCTCAACACTTGAGCGGAGTTCAAAAAGTATCTATCACATGCCACAGTACCAGTGGTCCAGCCGTAGAAGGGTCAAGCCAACACCTCAAATGTGGCAACGCCGTACTTCCCCAAACCCTATGGTTCAGAGGCGGTTCAGACGGTCACATAATCGAGTTAATGTTTGTGTTCTTCTACAGGGTCCACCTCTTTACTTACATGATTTTCCGGAAGTTTCAAACTCGAGAAAAAAATCCAACTTTAGAAAAAATTTCCGACAGGGGAAAAAGTAAGTTATTGATATTCGTTCGAATTTTTAAACAGTTTCTAAAATTATCCGGAAAAAAAACTTAAACGAAGTTAAATTATCCGATCGAATCAACGAGTCCACAATACAACCCGAAAAACTCAACACTTGAGTATAAGTTAAAAATTCCCAGAAGCATCAGGAAGTACCTACGGATGTACTGTGCCAAAAAGCTAACCCTAATTCTACAGTGCCGCCGCTGAACCGCCGCGCAAGGCTTGGTTCTGCCGCGGTTCTGCGGCGCTTTAGTGGAATTTGGGTGTCGTTTTTCACAGTAATTCCTAAAATACCCTTCTGATTTTTCTGAGTAATTTTAATATGAAAAAATCAACAGTTTTGAAAAATTTCCTGAAACTAAGGTTTTACGGGTATTCGGAGTTCTATCGGACTTTAAACTTCGCCTAGACTTCGCCTAAAGCTCTAACCTGGCTCTGATACCACTGTAGGGTTACTAGGTACACGCATAAGGGTCCATAAGGCATCAACCATGCCCGATTTAAAATTTAGCCATGCCGAACAACACTAAACCAAGATCTTAGACTAGAGATTAGGCGAAAATAAGCATGTTAAACACTTTAACACTAAGTGAGAGGGATTACAACCTTTGTAGATCCTGCCCTTCACTTCTAAAGCTCCGTGTTGAGGTCCCTTCACTGCGATCATCGTGCATCCAGACTCTAGAGAGGCTCCACGAAGAGAAAGATGCAAGCTTCCTTCCGATCTTCGATAACAAAAATGATCTACCTTGAAGTTTCTTTAACACAAGCTCTCACTCACTAATTAAGTGGACACTCTCATCTAAATGGCAAGGGTAGATGAGGATGATGAAGTAGGATTTTAGCTCTCATTTGTTTTCTTATTCTCAATCACCTTCATCACAAAAATCAAAGCAAGAAAGCTTTTCAAAGAGGAAGAAGAAGATCTTTTCTTTTGTGATGAATAATGAAACTCTAGTATGGTTAGAATTGCAACCATGGGTTAAGTATGAAGACTTAACCCATGTAGAGATTTAACTAGGGTAATGGGTTGGGTTGGGTTAAGGAAATATCTATGCAAAATATCCTAGTCAAAGTCAAACCTTCAAGAAGCTTCTTGAAAGCTTCATGAAGACATAACCCTAATCCAAACCCTAACCTCAATTAAACTCTACAAAACATGTTACATTTATAACCATAACATGTTACAATATTATATATCACATATACAATATTTATTGTAACAAAATTAAATAATACATTTAACATATATTGCAAATATATCAATGTATTACCCGAGTGAGAAAAAGAATCTTTTAGTGAGCTTATAACAGTTAATGTAATTTAATATATCAAATATATAATTATACATTAAATTATCGAATCAACACTTGATCCGATAATCCGGCTATTTCACAAATAACCGATATAATCTGTATCAGTTCATCGAATTAACACTTGGTCCAATGACCCGGCTATATCACAGATACCCGGCCGATATCTCATATCGCGAGAATCTAATACGGTATCACATACACGTATTGTTCTTGGTCCCGCACATATCATATACGTGCTCCTACTCCGTTTTGCATGAGTCAAGAAACCTCTGTGTAGGACTCTAAACAACCGTCAATACGCCGGCAGTAGATGATGATCATATCAAAACCCACAAGCTGCAAGCGTTCAGCTAAACGTAACAGCCACCCAGGTATTGAGCGCTTAGAAGATTAACAAGCAAGCCTGTACATTCTCCTATGAATCCAGTCAGTAACACTCCCGTATAGTCCGGTCTCGTCGTCTGATATGTCGCATATCTCGCCTAGGGGTGGTATACGTCAGACACCAGTAGCTTGATGAGTCGTGTAGATATGAGGTCTATAACAGTTCGAGAAACTACTGATAACACTTACCAGTAAATCTCAGCAACCCTGGCCAAGGATTTCCAGTTATAGCCAATCGAACACAGCGCAACATCAACTACCTATACCGGGAGAGACGAATCCCCTCCTATCGCTCATTGCCTCCATATGATTCGGGACTGTACCCAAAAGCCACCTTTTTGCACGCCCTCTTAGACGTGGTATGATGGAAATCAAAGCATAGTGGGAATCACACAAGACTCTATGACGATCTCGGGTCAACAGACTACTCTGTACCAGTGTCACCGGAGAACTGCCATCTGACGTGAGATATAAAACCATCTGGGAGTTCTCGGCGAGTCTGTCCAGTGTACCCTGTCTCTACTGAGCACCCGTACACCTCCTTGATGTCTAACACCGATGGATATGGGATCATCCATCACCCATCATATGGGTCAAGATGCGTATACGCTAGTCTACTCTGGTGTATCGATGCCCTGTCTCGATACACCCTCGACTAGGAACAGTTATAGGATGTACTCGTCGACTACCGTGGCCCCACTACTATGATCTCATCATAGTCCCAGTAGTCGAGTACATATCCTAAGGGCTTTATCAACATGTAACATAGAGACAATCAAAGTACACGTTAAGATAAAGAGCAACCTGATAGCGTACTATCATGTCGAGCAAGAAAGTCCTCACTATATATGTCCAAGCATCCACTACAATATACATCGTATGTACAGTAATGGTCTCTAGGGCATACATATAACTAACAGTATTACACCTCACGTCAGATAGCAGTTCTCTGGTGACACTGGAACAGGTTAGTCTGTAGACCCGAGATTGTCATAGAGTCTTGTGCGATTCCCACTGTGCTTTGATTTCCACCTTACCACGTTCAAGAAAACGTGCAAAACTATGGTTTTTGGGTACAGTCCCGAGTCACATGGAGGCAATGAGCGATAAGACGTGATTTCGTCTCTCCGGCTATTGGGGGTTGATGTTGCGCTATGCTGGATTGGCCATAACAGGAAATCCCTGGCCAGGGTTGCTGAGATGTACTGGTAAGTGTTATCAGTAGTTTCTCGAATCGTTATGGGCCTCACATCAGCATGACTTATCAGGCTATTGGGGTCTGACGTTTACCACCTCAGGCTGGATATGCGACATATCAGAAGAAGAGACCGGACTTTACGGTAGTGTTACTTACTGGATTCACAGGAGTATGAGCATGCTTGTTTGTTGATCTTCTAATCGCTCAATACCCGGGTAGCCGTTACGTCCAGCTAGTACCGCTGACGGCTTGTGTGTGATTGATATGATCATCACGTACTGCCGGCGTATTGACGAGTCTTTAGAGTCCTACATAGAGCTTTCCTGGCTCAAGCGAAACGAAGTAGGATTACATATGTGATATGTGTGGGACCGAGATTAATACGCGTATGTGATACCGTATTCTATTCTCGCGATATGTGATATCGGTCGGTTATATGTGATATAGCCAGGTTATCGAATCAAGTGTTGATTCGATAAGTTGATACAAATAATATTAGTCGGTATGATATAGCCGGATTATTAAATCAAGTGTTGATTTAAAAATTTAATGTATGATTATATATTTGATATATTAATTTTACATTAACTAATATTTGCTCACTTAAGCATTTCTTTTTCTCATTTGTGTAAACTTAATATATACGTGATATATATTATTGTGTCATGCTAGTTGCTACATGAAACATGGGTGTATGAGACTCACACTATGCTTATGATAATGTGGGGATTATTTATTTAAAGTAAATCACTAATTAGTTGGAAATTAGGCACATGTTTTGAGCTTAGTTGAAGCTTGTAGAACCATTGACTTAGTCCACTAGTTATATTTTACACTAGATATTTATTAACACGACCATTACCTTGAGGCATGGTTAAGTCTGTATATAAGCTAGTATAAGATATTATCTCATCCATGGTTGCTATTCACACTCATGGATTCATTCTCGACTTCATCTTCTTCTTCATCTCCAAGAGCTCTCTAGGTTTCAAGGAGGTGAAGAAAATTAGTGAGAAAAATATTTCTAAAGTGAGAAAAATTCCAACATCATCAACCTACAGTTGATTAGCCATTTAGTTTAGGCTGTTTGCTTCTCTAATTCCTAATTAGTGAAGAGGTAGCTTGAGTTATTGTCTTCTCGACGTAGATCATCTTCGGCCCCGAAGACTTCAATCAAGCTTGTTCATTTCACCTCGAGGCGACTTACTAGAGTCTGGGAGATCACTATTAAGAGCGAAGGGACTACTCCATTATGCTTTTGAAGTTAAGGACCGGTCTACAAAGGTTGTATTCCTTGTTCACTTAGTGTAATGTTTGATCACATGTTGCTTTACCCTAATTCCTCTAGTTAGATCCTAGGCTAAGGGTTCTTTAGCTCCTTAAATTTTTTAAACTTGCATGGTTGATGCATTGTTATCAGAGCCAAGCTAGAGAATTAAACGATGTTAGTAGAATTACGAAACCGAAACAACTCCGAAACAATCAAAACAAAACCCTAGTTTCTGTCGAATTTTTCAGAGCCTTTAAAAATTTTCAAGCAATTGCAGAATGTTACATGAGATGTTACATGAACATTAGAGCAAAACGAGCCATTTTCACCGGGCTTGACCCGGCGAAACTTTCCTAAAAACAGGCCCCACCGGTTTTAGTTAGTTGTTTGGGCTTCGTTTTGGTTAAGTGTTCCTGGCTCTAGGGTTTGGTGTTTAAGGTATTGTTTGTTTTTAATAAGATTGCATGTTATGTTATCTTTCTGTAAAGGCAATACAGAGTGTTTCGTAGTCGTAATTTTAATATCGTTTCAGGTAATCTTGACGACGTTAAAAAGTTTGAACGAATATCAAATACCCATTTTTCTCCCTTGTTGGAAATTTTCTAAAAGTTGGATTTTTCCAAGTTTAAAATTTTCGGAAAATCATGTAAGTAATTCTATGGACCCTCTAGATGAACGATACCCAAACTCGACTCTTTGACTACGGAACCGGGTTAAACCCGAGGGTTTGCGGTAGTTCCGCGGCACTATGAGTGAGGCATGGGTCGACCCTTCTACGATTGGTCCATAAGTGCTGTGGCATGTTCTGGGTATCTTTTAAACTGTGCTCATGTTTTGAGCTCTCTAGGAAATTTTGGGTGTTTGTTGATTCGATCGAAATGTTTAACATCGTCTAGTTATCTGTGAATTGTGATACAATATTTGGAATCCACAATAATTAGTTTTGTGAAAACTAGTTTGAATTTTATAAATCTAGCAATTTAGTCTCATTTGATCGGTTGCCGCGGGATTTTGATTTGGATCAAAACTCCATCGCAATTACATTTTGTACGCGAATGTTCGCCGGGTAACAATACTAGATTCCACACCCCATATCCCCGACCAAGTGACTTCAGGAGAATCCTGTTGCCTAAAGCATCCGTTCGGGTGCTCGCGGCAGCGGTGTTCCGCCTAAGTGCACTTCGTCGACGGCATCGGGGGGTGCGTCCGTCTACTAAATTTCCAACGAGCATTCAATCAACTTGTCGGGAATCTTGTTGAATTGCCCGACTTGTTATTGAAAAGTGTTTTCAATATCAAGACTAAAATGCAGGGTTTATAATGTTAGGCATGAAATTTAGAATATGAGATATTCCGGGTTTATGATGACTAAGGAATTCATATGGTTAGGCATGAAATCCGAAGTATGTGATATTTCGGGTTTATGATGTCTAAGGTGGTTGCGGATTCCAATTGTTGTAGTTTTCACTTTCTTTTCTGCGACCGTAAGTGTAATATGTGGTGTATTGCCGGTTTCATTGCTATACGTCAACGACAATTGGGATACGCATATTTACTTACATTGATGACATATGATGTTATGTTTTGCTGTGATATGTTATATTGGATCATCGTGTTTGAATAGCCGGGGTTTTTTGCGTGAGATGAGAGTTTTTCATTTTCATTCATGTAAAAACTTGTATGTAATATTCTTTTATTAGAGCACTTCCGGGTTGAGGATGATGTCACCATTAATGTATGTTATTTACTTTTCAACATTAGGATAGACCTAAGGTGGGGAGCATAAGTAACCGTGTTCTAAGGTCCAGTGGGAGACCATCTCGAGGAGTCGAGACCGGGTCTCCTAACTCTATAATTGGAAGGGTTGCTTGCCGATATCGTAGGGGTCTAGGGATGTCGGTTTTGCTATTCATCACGACCGTGGAATCCGTGTTTTTTACTGGCTTAATTTAAAACACGGAATTCCTAGTATATCCAATATTTCATTTGTGAACTTTTGTGATGTGATCACTTTATATGCTGAGACGAATGTTGTTATTATATATATGATATATGATAAACGCTGCTTATGTTTTTCACCCGCGCTTGTCCCGCCCCGCTATGCCGTTAGTTAAGTAACCTAACTGTGCATAATGAGACACTATGGCGAATGCGGATGGCATAAGCTTACGTTCTACTTTCGTTTCTTCTATGATGCTTAGGAAGTATAATTGATGGGACTTCATTAATGAGATTAATGAAAGGAAAGAAACCTAAAGATATTGTGGAATCAAATTTTTAAAAAGGGTAGCTCTAGTTCTTTCTTTGCATAGCGGTATTCCTTGCAGAATATCCAGCACCTCATTCGATGAGGAAAGAGCCGAGATCCCTTCACCGGGAGTGACCTCGTTCGCGAACTAGCAGATGCTACACCCACTCGGTTTTGTCTTTTGATTGCTTCTGTAGTTCTTGCTTTGCATAGTGGTATTCATGAATTTCCAGTACCTCATTCAGTGAGGAAAGAGCCGAGATCCCTTCATCGGGAGAGACCTCGTTACCAAAACTAGCAAAAGCCTATAAAACACTCCTTTTCAAAATCACTCGATTCTACAACGATGTCAAGTTCATTACGCAAAAAGTTTTCTTAAAAACCTGTAGTAGCCCTCTGTCATTTAAGATAAGGAATATTTAGTAATCGTGCTATGTTTGTTGTCCTTCGTCAAGGTATAGTGTGCGGTAGTTGATTAGTGCTTATCTGCTAAAAGCATATGATGCGATTGGATTAGGGTAGTCGTGAGACTTTGTTGGCATTCGTTAAGGGTCACGCGGGTGGGTTTAATTCAATAATGAAATGTACAGGTTGAACTTGACTAGCGGCCTATGGTTTGTTGGCCTTCGTCAAGGTCATAGGAAGCAAGGGGAAAAATATTATCGGGAATTTCAAGTGTTGAAATTTGCAATGAGATTGCATACCTTCTCTTAGATTGTTGGATTCCGATACACATTGTGAGTAAGAGTTACTCATGGGAGAGTTTTGCACATTACAATTAGCCGATCAAGTAGGTGTCTAGAAAGGTGTTAACGGGGTTATGCCCCTGGGAAAACGAGCTTTATTTTAATTAGGTCCATGCGAAAGCACGGGGAGCCTCCCTCAAAGTACCGACACTGGCCCGGCCGAAAGATTGGCAAACTTGTAGGGTGTAATTAATCCTGGCTAGTCTTACCTTTTAGGGTTTGAAGAAAGATTTGATAAAAAACAGTAGGAGCCATCCTGATTAGATAAAATAATAACCAATCTGATCTTGCAAGAGCATATGCAGAGTGTTTTCTTCTCTCTTTCTCTCTCCTGGTAGCGACCGTGACATGCCTTAATCATGATAATAATATGGATATTTTGACCGAACCCGTTTGTTATACTGAGCCGGGGAACGTTGGTTCTGCTCTACCTTATAATTGTTATAAGTCTAAGCAGGAAATAGGAGAATATCCGGATTCCCACGCGACCCAATCGAGGAATGAGCATGTTGATGCATATTCATCCGGTGTGTTCGTTACCGAGAACTGTTTCTCAGTATCCTCTACGTCCTAGGTATGAGATACCGTATCAGGATCCCACATATGTAATCTGTTACATTGGATACAAAATAGTAGAGAACTGGGATTGGGTGATATGTCTCTATGTGTAGAGAATGGTGCAAGTGTTGCAGCCAAACTAGTTGGCACATATTGCCTTGTATTACCAAATGGTAAATATATTGATTCTGAACAAATGTTATTACATACCGAACCTGATATACAACATTACATCAGTTTCTTTATTAAGTTAAAGAAGGATATAATTTTGTATTGCAGGATAATGTTGTGAACATTTTCCTTATTCAAGAGTTGATTGGATCAGGCACGTTATGTATTGTCATATATGTTCTAAATCAAACCACAATTCAAAGTATATAGAACACACACAAGAGGAGTAGTTCCGAAATGAACGAATCCTTTTTATGGCATTGTAGACTAGGTCATATCAATGCGACACGACTAGCTAAGTTACATAATGATGGATATTTGAATCAGTTCAAATTTTCATCTTATGATACCTGCCGGTCTTGTCTCAAAGGTAAAATGACCAATACTCCATTTATTGGTAACGGAGAAAGAGTTACTGAACTCTTAGGAATGATACATAGTGATGTATTCGGTCCTATGTCTATAAATGCAAGGGTTGGTTCTTTGTACTTCATTACATTAATCGACGATCTCTCAAGATTCAGACATGTGTTCCTGTTGAAACACGAGTCTGAAGCTTTTGAGAAATTCAAGGAATATAAGTCCGAAGTAGAGAACCAAACGGGTAAAAGTATTAAAGTCCTTCGATATGATCGAGGAGAAAAATACTTGAGCATCGAGCCACTGGAGTTTCTAAATGGAGAATGGGATTCTCTCTCAGCTTACTCCTCCGTATACACCACAGAACAACAGTGTATCGGGGCGGAGGTATCGCACCCTATGAGATATGGCGCGCTCTATGATGAGTACTAATGGGATTCCTTAACACCCTACTAGGTTTTCACAGCAACTACCATGCCATATTTCAAAATTCTAAGGTGCTAATCAATCCAAAGCTAGGATCAAGCTAGAGTAAATAAACGAAATGAACATGTAATCAACCATTACAAGTAGTGAGTAAGGAATACAACCTTTGTAGACCGGTCCTTCACTTCTAATGCTCCATGTTAACATCCCTTCGCTGCGATCATGGCAAATGAATATTTCCCGAACTTTAGAATGGTTCCATCGAAGAAATGAACAAGCTAGCATGAAGTCTTCGAGGCCGAAGATGATCTACGTCGAGGAGACTCAAACCCAAGCTACCTCTTCACTAGGTCAAGAATTTTGTTAAGAGAACACCCTTTACTACCCAAGCAACTGTCTAGGATGACGAAATAGGAAGTGGGCTCACTTGAGATTTTATTTTCTCACAATATTTCTTCATGTTTCATGGAGCTAGTAAGCAAGAGAAGATGAAGAAAGCAATCGTCAAAAAATGAAGAAGCATAAAAAATGAGGTGAGAATAGCAACTATGGGTGAGTTAGTGTCATATACTAACCATTGTAGAGACTAAACCATGGATAATTAAAATGGTTAGGTTAATAAATATCTTAAGTGAGACAAAACAAGTGGACTTTATCAATGATGCTTCAAGATTCTCCAAGCTTCCAAGCATGAAAAAATTCATACTAATTTTAAATTATTAAGATAAATAAAAACCTTCACATTTTAATTATCATGGTGTAAGTCATACACACACTCATGCTTGCATTTATCATCAAGCATGATACAACCATGTACACAAACATATATCACATATACACTATGTGCACATAAAGTGAGAAAAACAATCTTAAGTGAGCTAATTCTAGTTAATGTAAATTAATATATCAAATATATAATTATACATTAGATTATCAAATCAACACTTGATTTAATAATCCGGTTATATCAGATATAACCGACTAATGTCATAGTGTATCAAATTATCGAATCAATACTTGATTCGATAACCCGGCTATATCACATATATCCGGCCGATAACACAAATCGCGAGAATAAAATACGGTATCACATAGTCGTTTTATTCTCGGTCCCGCACATATCACATATGTGCCCCTACTCCATTTCGCTTGAGCCAGGAAAACTCTATGTAGGACTCTAAAGACTCGTCAATAAGCCGCCAGTAGGTGATGATCATATCAAACACCCACAAGCCGAAAGCGGTCTGCTAAATGTAATGGCCACCCGGGAATTGAGCGATCAGAAGATCAACAAGCAAGCCTGCTCACACTCCTGCGAATCCAATCAGTAACACTAAAGTACAGTCTGGTCTCTTCGTCTGATATGTCGCATATCTCGTCTAGCGGTGGAAGACATCAGACCCCAGTAACTCGATAAGTCGTGCCGATATGAGGCTCATAACGGGTCGAGAAACTACTGGTAACACTTACCAGTAAAACTCTGAATCAACCCTGACCTGGGACTTTCCTGTTATAGCCAATCGAGCACAGCGCAACATCAACTCCCTATACCGGGAGAGACGAATCCCCTCTATCGCTCATTGCCTCCATGTGACTCGGGACTGTACCCAAAAACCGCCGTTTAGCACGTCCTCTTGAACGTGGTAAGGTGGAAATTAAAGCACAGTGGGAATCACACAAGACTCTATGACGATCTCGGGTTGACATACTAACCTGTACAAGTGTCACCAGAGAACTGCCATCTGATGTGAGGTACAATACCATCTGGGAGTCCTCGGCGAGTCCGTCCAGTGTACTTAGTCTCCACTGAGCACCCGTATATCATCTATGATGTCAAACACCAATGGATATGGGATCATCCATCGCCCATCTACATGGGCCGAGAAGCTATACGCTAGACTACTCTGGTATATCGATGCCCCGTCTCGATACACCCACGACCAGGGACATTAAAGGATGTACTCATAGACTACCTTTGTCCCACTAGTATGATCTCCATCATAATCTAGGTAGTCAAGTACGCATCCTAAGGGCTTTGCCAACATGTAACAGAGAGACAATCAGTGTACATGTTAAGATAAAGAGTAACTAGATAGCATACTTTCATGGCGAGAAAGAAAGTCCTCCCTATATACGTCCAAGCATCCATTACAATGTACATCTCAAGTACAGTAATGGCCTTTAGGGCATACATATAACTAACAATCTCCCACTTGCACTAGGGCAATCATATAGCAGTGGTTGTAGTATCTCATACTCAACCATCCTATAAAAGTCTCTCTCTGGGAAAAGGCTTTTATGAGTGGATCCGCCGTGTTGTCCTCTGAGTCTACTCTCCTAACCTCGATCCCCTCGAGATAAACCATCTCCATGATCAGGTGATACTGCCTTAGAATATGTTTGGATCACTGATGTGACTGGGGTTCCTAGGCCTAACCCACAACTCCATTGTCACACAGTGGTAGGAACGAAGTTCATCTCATGAACTAATATACACCCAGACTTCCTCTTTGGTAGCATCTTTGGTAGCGATGTACCCAGCATTTATCGTTTAGTTTGCCACGGTGTCTATCTTGGAACTCTTCGAACATACCGTCCCTCCACTGAGGGTAAAAATAATGCCTGTGACTGACATTCAGTTGACCTTATCACCCTGGAAGCTTTAGAGTGATTCTCTCCAGGATCGATTGATACGATCTCAGTACACCTAGTGAGAATCCTAACATCCACTTAGATCCAAAACCCAGGATTTAGGAGGTATCACCTTGATCCTATATTGGAGAATCATCATGATAAGAGGAGATTGACCGAGCGTAGCATAGAAAACTCCTTTCCTATCAAGAGTATGTCATCCACGTACAATACGAGGATCACCACCATACTCCCTAGTTCCTTTTCGTATATACAAGGTTCATCTACCTTTTTGATGAAGTCAAACTCTTTGACTACCACATCAAAACAGATGTTCCAACTCCACGATGCCTGCTTTATCCCGTAAAGCAACTTGCACACGTTTCTGCTGCTCCCACTATCTACGAAGCCCTTTGGCTGTGTACCTGTAGACGCTCTCTTCTAAATCAATATTTAGAAAAGCAGTCATGACACCCAACCACCAGATATCGTAGTCATGGTATGTAGCAATGGCAAGTAGGATCCGGATGGACTTAAGCATAGCTTCAGGAGAAAAGGTTTTATCATAATCCACACCTGGTCAATGACGAAAACCTTTTACAACTAGTCTAGCTTTGAAAGTCTCAACTTTTCCATGTACACCAAGTAATCTTCTTAAGATATGCTTTCTCCTGATGGGGATTTAACCATTCAGATATAGAAATCAAAGTCCATACTTTGTTGGTGCATATAGATTCCATCTCAGATCGCTTAGCATCCAGTCATTCTTACAGAGTCCCCACTCCTGATGGCCTGCTCGAAACTAGTCGGGTCATCATCTCATGATGCAATCCTCGCTCCTACTGTCATAGAGAAAACCAAAGTATCTCTCAGGTGGATGAGGAACCCTACCAGATCGAAGGAAAGGCTGAGGTTCGTTGAGAGCAACTGAATCCTCCGGTTCTACCAAATCATCAGCTGTAGTTTGTATAGCTGGAACTCCTTCCAGTTCTACCTCATGTCCACAAATATCTTTCCAAAATAAATTCCTTTTCTAAAAAGGTAGCATGCTGAGAAACAAAACACCTTTTGTTCCTCGGTGTGGTAGAAGATATTCCTTTGCGAATGCTTAGGATATCCAACAAACTTCCACAGAACTGACCTTGCCTCGAGTTTGTCCGGATTTTTCTTTTGACAAAGGTCGGACAACCCAAATCATAATTTACATAAGAGACGGGCTCTTCCCATACCATATCACATATGGAGTGGTAGGCATCTGATTTGGTTGGAACCCTATTCAATAGGTATGCAGCTTCTCAAGTGCATAACCCCCAAAAGGAAATAGGCAACTCAGTAGTACTCATCATAGAGCGCACCTTATCACATAGGGTGCGTCTGCTCCGCCCCGATACACCAAGGTACTGTGGTGTATACGGAGGAGTAATGCTGAGAGAGAATCTCATTCTCCTTTAGAATAGTCCATGAACTCCGTGCTCAGGTATTCTCTTCCTTGATCACATCAAATGACATAATACTTATACCCATTTTGGTTCTCTACTTCTAACTTATATTCTTTGAATTTCTCAAAAGCTTCAGACTTGTGTTTCAATAGGAACATATGTCCGAATCTTGGGAGATCATCAGTGAATCTAATGAAGTACAAAGAACCGGTCTTGGTGTGTGTAGACAGGGGACTTATATACATCATCATGTATCAATCCCAAGAGTACATTAACTCTTTCTCTGTTTCCAATAAACGGAGTTATGGTTATCTTATCTTTGTGACATGACTGGCATGTTTCATATCATATAAATTCAAACTGATTTAAATATGCATGTTAATGTAACTTAGCTAGTCGGGTCGCATTGATATGACCTAGTCTACAATACCTCAAGAAGGATTCGTTTATTTCTGAACTCTTCCTCTTGTGTGTGTTCTGTACGTTAAGAACTGTGGTTTGATTTACAACGTATATGCTTTTAGATAACGTTCCTGAACCGATCAACTCTTGATATAGAAAATGTTCAAAACATTATCCAACAATACAAAATTATATCCTTCTTTACTAAATAAAGAGACTGATATGATGTTGTATATCAGGTTCGGTATCTAATAACATTCGTTCAGAATTAATGTATTTGGTAATACAGGGTGATAACTGCCAACACTTTCGCTGCAACAATTGCACCGTTTCCAATTCTTGAAACTTTATCACCCGTTCTCAGTTCTCTACCTATCTGTAGCCCATGTAAAAGATTACATATGTGGGATCCTGATCCTGTATCACATACCCAGGACGTAGGGGATACTGAAAAACAGTTCTCGGTAATGAACACACCCGAAGAAGATGCATCAATATGCACTTTCTTCGTTTGGGCGGCACGGGAATTCTGGTAATCCTCTATTTCCTGCTCGGTCTTATAACAATTATAAGTTGGAGCTAGGCCAACGTTCCCCAGCGCAGTATAACAAGCGGGCTCGGTCAATACATCCATATTATTATCTTGATTAAAGCGTGACATGGTCGCTACCTGGAGAGAGAGAGAAGAAAACACTCAGCGTATGTTCTTGCAAGATTAGATTGGTTATTATTTTATCTAATCAGGATGGCTCCCACTGTTTTTATCAAATCTTCCTTCAAACCCTAAAACAAAAGACTTGCCGCGATTAATTACACTCTACAATTTCGCCAATCTTTTTGCCAGGCCAGTGCCGGTATTTTGAGGGAGGTTCCCCGTGCTTTCGCACGGACCTAATTAAAATAAACCTCGTTTTCCCAGGGGCGTAACCCCGTTGACACCTTTCTAGACACCTACTCGATCGGCTAATTGTAATGTGTAAAACTCTCCCAGGAGTAACAATTACTCGCCGTGGTATCGGGATCCAACTATCTCATAGAAGGTATGCAATCTCATTGCAAATTTTAACACTTGAAATTCCCGATAATATTTTGCCCCTAGCATCCTATGACCTTGACGAAAGCCAACAAACCATAGGCTGCTAGTCAAGTTCAACCCGTACATTTCTTGATTGAATTAAACCCACCCAAACGACCCTTGACGAAAGCCAACAAAGTTGCACGACTACCCTAACTCAATCGCATCATATGCTTTTGCAGATAGGCATAAATAGCTACCGCACAATACGCCTTGACGAAAGCCAACAAACGTAGCACGAATACTATGAAGTACTTATCTGAAATGACGGAGGGCTATGATAGGTTTTTAAGAAAACTTTTTGCGTAATGAACTTGATATCGTTGTAGAATCGAGTGATTTTGAAAAGGAGTGTTTTTGTGGTTTTACTAGTTTTGCTAAAGAGGTCACTCCCGGTGAAGGGAACTCGGCTCTTTCCTCATCGAATGAAGTGCAGGATATTTCACAAATACCACTATGCAAAGCAAAGACTATAAAAGCAATCAAAAAACAAACTGAGTTTGTGGCATCTACTAGTTTCGCTAAAGAGGTCACACCCAGTGAAGGGATCTCGGCTCTTTCCTTATCGAATAAGGTGCTGGATATTCTACAAGGAATACCGCTATGCAAAGCAAGAACTAGAGCTACCAGTTTTTAAAACAAGTTTCTACAACATCATTAGGTTTCTTTCCTTTCATTAATCTCATTAACAAAGTCCCATCATTTTAAGTTACCTAAACATCACAGATAAATATAACGCACGCTTATGCCATACGCATTCGCCTCGATGTCCCGTCTTGCACCGTTAGGTTAGGTAACTAACGGCGGAGCGGGGCAGGGCTAGCGCGGATGCAAAACATAAGCAACGTCTGTATAATATATCATATATATTATATACAGTATTGATTGGTACGAAAGAGTGTGTTTTGTAGTTAACCGCAATCAGAACGGTGTCGCACGTAGCTAGACTAAGATGAGTACGGGTCGTCCTTTGGGAAACGTGGAACCTTTTACTTTTACTTTAGGTGTGTTGAAAGAGAAAGGAGGGATAAAGAATTTTATAGAATGGTTTCTAGATCTACGTTAAACAAGAATGTAAAATATAGATCTAGATTATTTTAAAGACGTAATTAATATAATAAGAGGGCTTGTAGGGTTCGTTAGGATTTAGTAGTTATGGACGATTAATTAAAAGTTACCCTTTTTATCCATTAATAGATTTAGAACTAGAACGACGGTGATGCGTGTAGATTAGGGTTTTCGGAGGGAAAAGGAATCCCACTCTTAACCCTTATCTCGACACGGAACTCCGTTCATATCTAGCCTTTACCAAAACAATCATTAATCTAATCTCTAATCGCGGTCGGAACTAGCAAAGAATTGCTAGCGCGCCCGATTAGGATGTTAATGATTCTTTTAATAAAGTTCCTAAACTTTATAGGACTTAAAAAGGGTTTAGTTATTTTCATCGTCCATTAGCCTACCCTAATCCTACGAACCCTAACAAGCGGAGAATTACTCGCGCATGTTGGGAGAAGAAGTTGAAAAGAAAGAGAGGGAAAACATAATGTAAAAGAAACAATTAAATAAAATAACTACCTTTATTAATCGACTTGAACAAACTACACTTTTAATCCATAGAAAATGATTACAACTAGTTGCTTCTCGATCTTTCCTAAGGAGGTAGTCGAACAGTCGATGATTAGCCTGGATGCATGAGTGTCGCGAGCTTCGTGATCTCTTTGGCTTGATAACTTTTCCAAGAGGCTCTCGGTGCCCTTTTATAGTGCAAAGCCAGAATCTTATTGTTGAAAACTTGGTAAAATTTAGCTTTGATTCACCCCAAAAAATCTTGCACTCTAACTCCCTGGAATTGCGGCGGATCCGCGGCCCAAGGGTGGGTTTGGCCGCGGATCCGCGTTCAATGGGTGAGATCATCTTATGAGTTTTCTTGGACTTGCATCTTGTGACATGTGGCAATCCTAGGCACCTTCAGAATTCAGAAATCTTCTCTCGGTTGCTTTCAGACTTGGTCTCCAAGTTTTGCTTCTTAATTTGGCAAGTTTTCTTCAACAAATTGATTTGTTTGATAAATTCTGCATAACAACTTGAAAAATTCTGCACAACAACTCAAATAAGATTTAGTAGACCTAGTTCTACTAGGATTAGGTCAATAGATTTATTTGCATACATTTTCCTACCAAATGATAATAAAAATATATTAACACATGGAAAATAATGTTTTTACACATAAACCCTCATATGTATAATATATCATATTAAAGTCCTTTTTTAATATAAAAATGGTAGGAAAAATGTACTACAAATGTGCAGTTTTATCGACTGAACAAATACCCCCAAACTTATCTTTGATCGTCCCGAGCAAACTAGTTTATTCAAGAGGAGAAAAAGAAAGGAGAAAACTAAGCACACTTTCGTAGGCAGACACGATTGCACTGAGCACGTGCAACAAGCCGTTAAACCTCTAGGTGTCCCTAGTAGGAGGAGTGTTGTCTCCTGAGGGTTTTCAGTGGATTACACCCACAAAATCCTATAACAAAAGAAAGATGGTGAAATTTACATATAAAGATAAGAACCATAAAAGAAAGGCCTTGAAAATAAGAGTTTCCAACTATACTAGCTTTTCAGTTGTCATGAGCCCTATCTTAATAGTCATGAAAAAATGTTAGAAATCACATCATCCCTCAATAAAACATCGTCTTTATTCCTCATTCCTACCTTTCATCCAAACATTGATCATAGAACCCCACGTGTGTGAAATGGACATCCCTACACTCGGAGAATTCAATTCAAGCTATCATACTCTTGTCCATCTACCTTAGTACTTTTTAATTTTATGAATATTTAGATTTGCTCACACATTTTCATGCGACCGTTAATACTTCTTGAGGTACTAACCGACCGATTACTCATGTGCTTGCTGATTAGGTGATAATATTTTCCTCGTCTTGCACCACCTAAGGCTTAGCAGTGACTCCCAGACCAGTTGGCCTTAGGGCACTAGGTGAAGAGGCACCCTCGCTATATTTTTTTTATTGCTGCCTTGGCCATAACAAAACCAGTGTTCATTTTTTTCTTTTCACCATTTTTATATTTTCTTCAATTTTTTTTTTATTTCCTTCATACTTTGGCTTTTAGACAAGAGCATTTCAAGGTATCCTCTACTATCCCGAGTTTCAAGACGTGTATGTAAGTGCATATAGTAGGGTATCAACATTCAAATGTTTGGCTTCCAGAATAGAAACTATTTTTCAGACTTATTTTTATCCTCAGATTAGTAACTTCCTTCATTTTACTAACCCTTGGGACAACAGCTCATAACTACTTATTACTAGTTCGTGTAAGAAAACTTCTAATTTTCTTGGTTTTCTTAAACTATTCCAATCTTTTGGATGTAATTTTTCACTTTCTACTCTTTTGTTATAAAAAAAAATTTAATGCCTGGTGTCAAAGATAATTCAGTGAATACAAACCTCCCCCCAAACCTGTTTTCAGCAGTGTCCTCACTGATGTATCCTTTTGAGAACATGGACCTGTATACTAAGGGAGAGATACAAGGGGTAAAATAATAGTGAAATGAAAAATTCCCCCAAACTTATTCTTTGACACGCACAGATATTCAATCAAATCAATTTTTTTTACTCACCTCCATTCTTAAAATGTGAAAAAGTTATCAAAACATGGAGGTGGGGCGGAGGAATTTTAGTTTTGATAAAGCGGCTCCTGTAAAAACAGGAGCTTCTCCGCGGGGTCAGCAAAAAAATACGGTTTTAATCTATGCCCATTCACTTTAAAAATCGAACCGTTTTTCAAATTTTCGATTTCAACTGCTCCGTGCGGGTGTACATACTGCACCACAAAAGGTCCTTTCCAACGAGATTTAAGCTTACCCGGATGAACATGGAGACGGGAATCGTAAAGAAGGACTTGTTGCCCCGATGTGAAGGTTTTTCTAAAAAGATTTTTATCGTGGAACACTTTAGTCCTATTCTTTACTATCACCGTATTATCGTAAGCTTCATCGCGAAGTTCGCTTAGCTCATTCAATTGCAGCTTCCGATAGCTGCCTGCATGATCAAGATCAAAATTAAGCTCTTTAATAGCCCACATTGCCTTATGTTCAATCTCGACAGGGAGGTGGCATGCCTTCCCAAACACAAGACGGTATGGAGACATACCAAGATCGGTCTTATAAGCGGTGCAGAATGCCCAAAGAGCATCCGTTAATTTGGTTGACCAATCCTTACGGTTTTTCGAAACCGTCTTCTCCAATATCTGTTTGATCTGCCTATTTGAGATATCAGCCTGCCCGCTTGTTTGGGGGTGATAGGGCGTAGAAAGCTTGTGGGTGATTGAATATTTCCGCATCAAGGCCTCGAAAGACCTATTGCAGAAATGTGTCCCGTTGTCGCTAATGATAGCGCGAGGGTGTCCGAATCACGAAAAGATATTTTCTTTAAGGAACTTAATGACAACTTTGTTGTCATTAGTGCGACACGGTACAGCTTCCACCCACTTCGAGACATAATCAACCGCTAACAAGATATATAGATTCCCAAAGGAGTTGGGAAAAGGGCCCATAAAATCAATACCCCAAACATCAAGTATTTCCACAACCAATATAGGTTGAAGCGGCATCTCATTCCTTCGTGAAATCCGACCCAAATGCTGACATCGCGGACAAGTTTTGCAATGTTCAAATGCATTTTTAAATAATGTTGGCCAATAAAAGACATATTGCAAAACTTTCTCCGCCGTTTTTCGAGGTCCAAAGTGACCGCCGCATGCCTGATCATGACAAAATGATAACACGCTCTTGAATTCATCGTTAGGGACACACCTGCGAATGATTTGATCGGAACAATACTTGAATAGATATGGTTCATCCCAGTAAAAATATTTTACTTGGGATAAAAATCGAAGTTTGTCTTATTTCGACCAATCGCTAGGTATAAGTCCCGTCGCAAGATAGTTCACGATATCCACGAACCAAGGTTCATAAGATACATTCAAGAGCTGTTCGTCGGGAAATGAGTCATTTATCGGCACGGTCACAGTTGGTGAAGAAGTTATGCGTTAAAGATGGTCGGCTACAACGTTTTCACATCCACTCTTGTCTTTGATGACAAGATCAAATTCTTCTAACAATAGGATCCAACATATTAGCCTGGCCTTCGCATCCTTCTTCGATAAAAGATGCCATAGGGCGGAATGATCTGTTTAAACCACAATAGGCGAGCCAATCAAGTAGGGCCTGAATTTCTCTAATGCAAATACAACTGCCAAGAGTTCTTTCTCGGTAGTTGTGTAATTTATTTGTGCATCATTCAAGGTCCAACTTGCATAGTAAATTACATGTTGCATCTTATCAATATGCTGTCCTAAGACAGCACCAATAGCAAAATCTGATGCGTCACACATAAGCTCGAACGGGTGGTTCCAATCCGGAGATGATAGAACGGGGGCTGTAGTGAGTGATTCTTTAAGCGATTCAAAAGCAGCCTCACAATCCGAATCGAAGTGAAAAGTAGTGTCCTTGGCCAATAGAAGGGTTAAGGGTCTAGCAATTTTGCTAAAGTCCTTAATAAATCTCCTATAAAATCCTGCATGACCAAGGAAGGATCGTATATCTTTGACGCAATTGGGACGAGGGAGGTTTTGAATGATATCTATTTTAGCTCTGTCAACCTCAATGCCTTTATGTGAAATTATATGTCTAAGTACAATACCTTCTTGGACCATAAAATGGCATTTTTCCCAATTCAAAGTCAAGTTCTTATCCTTACAGCGGGTAAGAACAGCGTCAAGATTACGAAGGCAGTCCTCAAAGGAGTCTCCAAAAATGGAGAAATCGTCCATAAAAATTTCCAGAAAATTTTCCACCATATCTGAAAATATCCCCATCATGCACCGCTGAAATGTAGCGGGAGCATTGCATAACCCAAAGGGCATGCATCTATAAGCAAAAGTTCCGAAAGGACAAGTAAAAGTGGTTTTATCTTGATCCTTTTCGGCGATGGGGACCTGGTTATAGCCAGAGTATCCGTCCAAGAAACAGTAGTATTCGTGTCCCGCTAATCGTTCTAACATCTGGTCAATGAAAGGTAGAGAGAAGTGATCTTTCCTCGTCGCGGCATTGAGTTTCCTGTAATCGATACATACGCGCTACCCAGTTTCGGTGCGTGTTTGGATTAACTCATTAGACTCATTAGTGATGACCGTGATGCCAGACTTTTTAGGGACCACATGAATTGGACTTACCCATTGACTATCAGATATGGGGTAAATTATTCCACTATCAAGGCACTTGACGATTTCTTTCTTTACCGCCTCCTTCATAACGGGATTTAACCGTCTTTGTGGGTCTCGGGTTGGTTTGGCTTTATCCATCAGATGTATGTAATGTTCAACAATTAAGGGACTAATCCCTTTGATGTCAGCCATAGTCCAACCAAATGCTTCCCGATTCGATCTCAACACTGCCAAAAGTGCATTCTCTTTCTCTAAGGCTAGAGAAGCGGAAATAATCACTGGCAAAGTCTCATTCTCTCCTAAATATGCATATTTAAGATGAGAAGGTAGCGGTTTGAGATCAAGAATTGGTGGAGAGACAATAGAAGGTGGGGTAATCGAATGATATTCGGACTCCCGAAGAGATTCAAAACTTGCATAAGATATTGACTCGGAAAGTGCTGCTGAATTTTGCAACGAGTCAACGGGTTCAATCTCAAGGTCGGACTCATTGAACATATCCTCACTGTAAAGTGGTGCAAGATCGAACGATGTCTCATTAATGTTGTCGAGAACATCAAAGCAAAGCTCCTCATCCATGCAGCTTTCGGAAGCTATCTCGTGGATGGAACAAACATCCAGCAATTGAGCAGAAGGTTCTGATGGCTGACTTCCTAGCTTGTAAATATTAAGATCAATTGTCATTTTCCCGAAGGATAAGTTCATAGAACCGTTACGACAATTAATTACAGCGTTAAAAGTTGCTAGGAAGGGTCGACCAAGTATCACCGGGATTTGATTGCGTGGGTTTGCCACAGGTTGTGTATCTAAAATAATAAAGTCCACGGGAAATATGAATTCCCCGACTTTAATTAACACATCCTCTAGTTCGCCCCGATGTTTGGTGATAGATCGGTCTGCCATTTGGAGAGTACAATGGGCGGGTTTTAACTCTCCAATTCCTAACTGCTCGTATACTGAATAAGGAAGCAAGTTGACGCTAGCACCTAGATCGAGTAAAGCACGATTTATATTTTTACCCCCAATAGAAATAGAGATTGTAGGACAGCCGGGGTCCTTACGTTTCTTTGGTATTTGTTGGGTAAAAGCTGTGCTAACATTACTCGTCATGAAAATCTTTACACTTGAGTTTTTCTCTTCCTGGTGCACAAGTCTTTAAGGATTCTTGCATAAGATGGGACTTGTTGAATGGCATCTAGGAGAGGAATATTCATGCTAACTTGCTTAAACATTTCCACAATCTTCTCCATTTGCGGGTTAGGTCGGTTGGCCCTTAATCGGTTTGGAAATGGAGCTCGATCAATAAGTTTTGGGTCCAACGTTTGTGGAGAAAACTGTGGCGACGGATTCGATCCCAAAATTGGAGTGGGAATCGACTTAGATAGATTGGCGAAATGTTTGAGCCTTGAGGAAAACGGAGAATAGGCTCGAACGAAGGTGGAAGACTAGACGAGTTAGGGGAAGAAGAAGAAGAAGGGGTATCAAATGTGTCACTATCATCAACTTGCTCACCCACTTGGTTGTTCAGCACTCTCCCCGATCTCAACGTAGTAACGGCATTCACATTATGACTTTGTGAATGGCCAGGATTCAGTAGGGGTTGAGATGGGAGTTTCCCTTTCTCTCTCGCACTCATTGCGGCGTTTAACTGTGCGATTTGGTTTTCTATTGATTTGATACTCTCACCATGGGAGGAGGAGTTTTTCGTTAGGGCATCAATAGAAGACCTCATCTCAGCCGAATTTTGCATGGATTGTTTCATGAACATATCCAAAGTTTGTGCAAGTGAGTTGTCAATACCGGCCACTTGTGGTATAGAAATGTTGGCCGGATTTTGGAAATTCTGTGACTGAAAGGGGGGCTGATTCTGTGGTTGTGGTTGCTGTGGAGGAGGTCTTTGATAATTGCTTTGTTGTTTTTGATTCCAAGCAAAGTTAGGATGATTCCTCCATCCTTGATTGTACATGGAAGAATAAGGGTCGTTTCTAGGTCGCTGCTGAAAAGCAGTATTAGCTTGAAACGATGCATTCATAGGACATTCTTCCGTTAGGTGTGAAGGATCCGAACAGCAACCACAGACAGTCTTGGGAAGCGTGACCTGATATAGGGAGACTGATGAAAGTTTGTTCTCAATAGAATCGAGTTTCTTCTGCATCGCTGCCATTTCGGCTTTTACTGCGATGGAAACGTCGAGCTGGTGAATACCTCCCTTAGTTGTAGGTGGTCTTACGCTTTCCCACTGCAACGTGTGTTCAGCGAGATCTTCCAGATATTTCCATGCTTCACCATCATCTTTAGACATGAAATTGCATTGACACATTGTTTCAAGCATCTGCTTTGTCGCCGGATTAATGCCCTCATATATAATCCGACATAAATCCCATCTTTGTATTCCGTGATGGGGGCATTGGACAAGCAGATCTTTGAAACGTTCAAAGCACTTCCGAAATGGTTTATTGGGAAGCTGGGTGAACTGGTTGATCTCGCTCCTAATGTGGGCAGTCTTATGGTTTGGGTAAAACTTCTTAAGAAATGCTATGACGAATTCGTCCCAATTAGTGATAGAGTGTGCGACAGTATTGTAAAGCCATTTTTCTGCCAAGTCGCACAATGTGAATGGGAGAAGACGTAAGCGCATAGCATCTAAAGTCAATTGTGAAGTACCCATCATTGTGCATACGTTTTCGAATTTGGTGATGAAAACGTACGCGTCTTCCGACTCAAGCCCGTGAAATTTTGGCAGCAGGTTGATGTAGTGGGGTTTAATTTCGAAATTATCCCCGTTAGGTGGTGGAAGAGATAGACAGGTAGGAAGGGGACCACGAATAGGATAGCATCTCTCTTAGAAAGAGATGCGCGGTGGATTCTGCGCACCTTCGAGCGGTGGCAGCATGGTGTTATAATTAGATGGAGTGCCGTCCATCACGGTCGTTGTGGTGTGTGGTGGGGGAAAAGAAGATGAAGAAGTACCGACTTCGGCGTCGATAGCAGGAACGCGGACAAGACGGGCACTAGGATCCCGTGTCCAGCCGAGCATGCATTAAGCGGGTTTAGTGCAAGTGGCAGCGTGTGTGTGATTTAAATTTGGCTTGTTTTGAAAAATGTGGGACTCAAGACAAATCTCCCTAAGATGCACAAGCAACCCTAGAACTAAGGTCACCTAGGTCCAGTCTCTAGACCGCTCCTAGACTTCCAAAGGACAAGCCGCAAGATCAATCCTCTACCGCCTCCGTACTACCCTTGTAGCCAGATAAGTGTCAGGTAAGTAGGAAGGAACCACGTCGTGGGCCTAATTAAAAACCACTAGCCTTTGTCACACTTGCCTAGGCACTACAAAAGTAATGTGGATAAACGATAGATTACCCACGACCTTCCTCTGTCCTTATTGAGCGCGACAGTCCTCAGAGTCTGGTCTAGATATTTTTTAAATTAATGAAGGGTTGATCTATATGCTCGGTTTGTGATATGTGGGGCTTAGGAAGGGTGATGAAATCCCCACCTAATCTTGATTTGGTCTTTGCCCCTTAGAGTCCGTATTAAATATGCAAAACAAAACCAATAACAAAACTTTAGCAAAAGATTTTTGAGCGGCGCAATTTTGCAAAGAATCCTGCAGAAAATAGATTTTATTGGATTTGAGGGGAGAGAGAAGGAGTTAAGAAAGATACCAGAGAATTCTGTGGCCCTAACTCTTCTATCCTGCCGCGATTCCGCCGCACAAAGTGCGTTTATGCCGCGGTTCCGCCGCGTGGAAGAGGGATCATTTGATGAAAATTTTTGTATAGCCTTCTGTGCTCCTCTGGATCTCTAAAAATGTCTCTGTTTCCTGTTCTCCTTAATTCTGTGACTCCAGATCTCCTTGCAAAAATTCACGCAAAAATCGTTAAATATGCAATTTGCAGTTTTGTGTTAATAATGATATGACTCGTCAAAGAATCCAACACAAATAGTAAAAATAAAAAATTACGCACGTATCCCCGGCAACGGCGCCATTTGATTGGTACGAAAGAGTGTGTTTTGTAGTTAACCGCAATCAGAACGGTGTCGCACGTAGTTAGACCGAGATGAGTACGGGTCGTCCTCTGGGAAACGTGGAACCTTTTACTTTTACTTTAGGCGTGTTGAAAAAGAAAGGAGGGATAAAGAATTTAATAGAATGGTTTCTAGATCTACGTTAAACAAGAATGTAAAATATAGATCTAGTTTATTTTAAAGATGTAATTAATATAATAAGAGGGCTTGTAGGGTTCGTTAGGATTTAGTAGTTATGGACGATTAATTAAAAGTTACCCTTTTTATCCATTAATAGATTTAGAACTAGAACGACGGTGATGCGTGTAGATTAGGGTTTCCGGAGGGAAAAGGAATCCCACTCTTAACCCTTATCTCGACACGGAACTTCGTTCATATCTAGCCTTTACCAAAACAATCATTAATCTAATCTCTAATCGCGGTCGGAACTAGCAAAGAATTGCTAGCGCGCCCGATTAGGATGTTAATGATTCTTTTAATAAAGTTCCTAAATTTTATAGGACTTAAAAAGGGTTTAGTTATTTTCATCGTCCATTAGCCTACCCTAATCCTACGAACCCTAACAAGCGGAGAATTACTCGCGCATGTTGGGAGAAGAAGATGAAAAGAAAGAGAGGGAAAACATAATATAAAAGAAACAATTAAATAAAATAACTACCTTTATTAATCGACTTGAACAAACTACACTTTTAATCCATAGAAAATGATTACAACTAGTTGCTTCTCGATCTTTCCTAAGGAGGTAGTCGAACAGTCGATGATCAGCCTGGATGCATGAGTATCGGGAGCTTCGTGATCTCTTCGGCTTGATAACTTTTCCAAGAGGCTCTCGGTCCCCTTTTATAGTGCAAAGCCAGAATCTTATTGTTGAAAACTTGGTAAAATTTAGCTTTGATTCACCCCAAATAAATCTTGCGCTCTAACTCCCTGGAATTGCGGCGGATCCGCGGCCTAAGGGTGGGTTTGGCCGCGGATCCGCGCTTAATGGGTGAGATCATCTTATGAGTTTTCTTGGGCTTGCATCTTGTGACATGTGGCAATCCTAGGCACCTTCAGAATTCAGAAATCTTCTCTCGGTTGCTTTCAGACTTGGTCTCCAAGTTTTGCTGCTTAATTTGGCAAGTTTTCTTCAACAAATTGATTTGTTTGATAAATTCTGCATAACAACTTGGAAAATTCTGCACAACAACTCAAATAAGATTTAGTAGACCTAGTTCTACTAGGATTAGGTCAATAGATTTATTTGCATACGTTTTCCTACCAAATGATAATAAAAATATATTAACACATGGAAAATAATGTTTTTACACATAAACCCTCATATGTATAATATATCATATTAAAGTCCTTTTTTAATATAAAAATGGTAGGAAAATGTACTACAAATGTGCAGTTTTATCGACTGAACAAGTATCTATCTCAACATATCAAATGATCACATCACAGATATCGCAACCGAAAACAACATATTAAATATTAGATATACTAGGATTTCCGGGTTTTATATTAAGCCTGTATAAAACACAGATTCCACGGTCGTGATTAATAGCCAAACACACATCCCTATACCCCTACGAGAGCGGCAAACGACCCTACCAATTCTAGAGTTAGGAGACCCGGACTCGACAACTCGAGATGGTCTCCCACTGGACTCTAGAACCCGGTTACTTGTGCTCCCCTCCTTGGGTCTATCCTAATGCGGAAAAATAAATAATATACATCAACGGTGACATCTTCCTCAACCCGGAAATACCCCAATAAAAGAATATTATATACATGTTTTTACATGAATGAAAATGAAAAACTCTCATCTCACATAAAACCCTTGTCTATTCAAACACGACGATCTAATATAACATATCCCAGCAACACATAATATCACATGTCATCAACGTAAGTAAATATGCGTATCCCAATTGTCGTTGACATATTGCAACGAAACCGGCGATACCCTACATATTACACTTACGGTCGCAAAAAAGAAAGTGAAAAACTACAACAATTGGAATCCGCACTGCCCTTAGAGATCATAAACTCAGAATATCATATATTCTAGATTTCATGCCTAACAATACAAATTTTACAGTTTGGTCTCAACCATGAAAACACTTTCAATGGAAGTCGGGTAATTCAACAAGATTCCCGATTCCATCCGAGGCCGAAATGTTAAACTTGCATGCAACTAGATAAATTCTAATTATTGTATCCCATCACATGATATCCGGACGACGTTAAATTTTTCGATCGAATCATCAAAGTCCCACAATTTCCCGACAGCTCAACACTTGAGCACAGTTTTAATAATACCCGAAACATGCCACAGTACCTATGGACCAACCGTAGAAGGGCAAACCCAAGCCTCACTCATGTCGCCACGGAACTGCGGCAAACCCTAGTGTATGACCTCAGTTCCATGATCCAAAAAGTCGAGTTAGGGTTTCATTCTTCTAGAGGGTCCACATAATTACTTGCATGTTTTTTCGAATACGTTAAACATGGAAAAATGGGTTTTTGACATTCGATCAAACTTTTAAACTTCGCTTAGATAACTTGTGAAAACCCAAATACAATGTTAAACTACGAATACGAAACACTCCGAAGTTTCCTACACAGTAACACTGCATCACATGCAATTGTAGAAAAAACAAACAACACCTGAAACACCAAAACCCAGAACATGGAACATGAAAAAAATATGAGATCAAAACCAACTGCTTGGGCCGGCCTGCTCGGCCCAAACCGCCATGTGCTCGGCCAAATTCCGAGCACAGGGTCCCCAATTTTTTCCATGTTCTACTAAAAGCTCATAAAATATTCTGCACTTGTTTAAATAATTTTCAGAGGTCGTTTAAAAATCGACAGAAACTGGGTCTCGATGTTTTACGTTTCGGAGTAGTTTCGTTTTCATAGTCTAACACAAATCGTCTAATACTCTAGCCCGGCTCTGATACCACTGATGGGATTCCTTAGCACCCTACTGGGTTTTCACAGCAACTACCATGCCAAATTTCAAAATTCTAAGGTGCTAATCAATCCAAAGCTAGGATCAAGCTAGAGTAAATAAACGAAATGAACATGTAATCAACCATTACAAGTAGTGAGCAAGAAATACAACCTTTGTAGACTGGTCCTTCACTTCTAAAGCTCCATTTTGACATCCCTTCGCTGCGATCATAGCAAGTGAAAATTTCTCGAACTCTAGAATGGTTCCATCGGAGAAATGAACAAGCTACCACGAAGTCTTCGAGGCCGAAGATGATCTACGTCGAGGAGACTCAAACCCAAGTTACCTCTTCACTAGGTCAAGAACTTTGTGAAGAGAACACCCTTTACTACCCAATCAAGTGTATAGGATAACGAAATAGGAAGTGGGCTCAATTTAGATTTTATTTTCTCACAATATTTCTTCATGTTTCATAGAGCTAGTAAGCAAGAGGAAGAAGATGAAGAAAGCAACCATGAAAAAATGAAGAAGGAAAAAAAATTATGTGAGAATAGCAACCAAAGGTGAGTTAGTGTCATATACTAACCATTGTAGAGACTAAACCTTGGGTAATTAAAATGGTTAGGTTAATAAATATCTTAAGTGAGACAAAATAAGTGGACTTTGTCAAAGATGCTTCAAACTTCTCCAAGATTCCAAGCATGAAAAAATTCACACTAATTTTGAATTATTAAGATAAATAAAAACCATCACATTTTAATTATAATGGTGTAAGTCACACACACACCCATGCTTGCATGTATCATCAAGCATGATACAACCATGTATACAAACATATATCACATATACACTATGTGCACAGAAAGTTAGAAAAACAATCTTAAGTGAACTAATACTAGTTAATGTAAATTAATATATCAAATATTTAATTATACATTAGATTATCAAATCAACACTTGATTTAATAATCTGGCTATATCACATATAACCGACTAATATCATAGTGTATCAAATTATCGAATCAATACTTGATTCGATAACCCGACTATATCACATATACCCGGCCGATAACATAAATCGCGAGAATAGAATACGGTATCACATACTCGTTTTATTCTCGGTCCCGCACATATCACATATGTGCTCCTACTCCGTTTCGTTTGAGCCAGGAAACCTCTGTGTAGGACTCTAAAGACTCATCAATACGCCGGCAGTAGGTGATGATCATATCAAACACACACAAGCCGCAAGCGTAACGGCCACCAGGGTATTGAGCGATCAGAAGATTAACAAGCAAGCTTGCTCACACTCCTGCGATCCAATCAGTAACACTACCGTACAGTCCGGTCTCTTCGTCTGATAAGTCGCATATCTCGTCTATGGTGGTAAACGTCAGACCCCAGTAACTCGATAAGTTGTGCCGATATGAGGCTCATAACGGGTCGAGAAACTACTGGTAACACCTATCAGTAAATCACTGAATCAGCCCTGGCCAGGGAATTTCCTGTTAGAGCCAATCGAGCACAGCGCAACATCAACTCCCTATACCAGGAGAGACGAATCCCCTCTTATCGCTCATTGCCACCATGTGACTCGGGACAGTACCCAAAAACCACCGTTTTCCATGTCCTCTTGAACGTGGTAAGTTGGAAATCAAAGCACATTGGGAATCACACAAGACGCTATGTCGATCTCGGGTCGACAGACTAACCTGTACCAGTGTCACCAGAGAACTACCATCTGACGTGAGGTACAATACCATCTGGTAGTCCTCGGCGAGTCCGTCCAGTGTACCCAGTCTCCACTGAGCACCTTTATATCATCTCTGTTGTCAAACACCAATGGATATGGGATCATCCATCGCCCATCTATATGGGTCGAGAAGCTATACACTAGTCTACAATGGTATATCGATGCCCCGTCTTGATACACCTACGACTAGGGTCATTAAAGGATGTACTCACATGTTGGAGATAGTGCCCTCAGAGTCAATTATTGGATCACAGGTACGTGATTATAATGATTGAAGGAGGACCTGTCCCAGTAGGACAGTCTTACTCGAGATGATAGTATGCTATCTGGTTTATCTTTATCATCGTGTACTGCTTTAGGTGACCTGACAGGTCGCTATTACACGTTGATAGAGCCCCTACGATTCTTGCTTGACCACCAGCAGTATGAGGGCGATCATATACGTGGGAGCTGGTATTCTATAAGCATATCCTTAATTGGTCCCTAGTCGTGAGAGTTTCGAGACAGGGCATCGATACTCCAGAGTAGACTAGTGTATACAGTCGAGACCCCGACGAGGGGCGGTGGCCGGTCTCACAAGCCATTGGTGTCAGTTGGATCACCTAAGATGTATACAGGTGCTCATTGGGATATGAGTACACCGGACAGGACTCGCCGGGAACATGCTAGTTGGTCCTATACCAGACGTCAGATAGCAATTCCCAGGTGACATGTGTACAGGTTAGTTCATCGACCTGAGGATCGTCATTTGTCTCGTGTGAGTTCCCACTGTACTTTGATTACTACCCTACCACGCTCAAAGGAGACGTGCAAACAGGTTTTAGTTGGGTACAGTCCCGAGCCACATGGAGGCAGTGAGCGTATCTTCAGGGGTTCGTCTCTCCCGGTATTGGGGGTGAGGTCGTGCTGTGTCTTGGAGAGCCATTACACAAAGCCCTCGGCCGAGGCAGGAGATTTACTGGTAGGTATTCCAGTAGTATCTCAGGGTGTTCTGGGCTACACTCCGACACGACTTGTACCGCTTTTGGGGGTCTGACTTTTACCAACCCCCTAGGCCCGCCATGCGATGCTCATAGACGAACGGACCGGACTGTACGGATATTGTAACTGACAGGCTCAGTAGGGTTGTCAGGCTGAGTTCACTCAAAGACGTCCCTTTTAGTCAATACCTGGTAGCCCGTTACGTATTGGCTTATACCTCTGACGTGCTAGTGGTTAAATCCACAACCAAGGTGTTGACGAGTCTTTAGAGTTCCCCACATTCGGTTACTCAAGCTTTCGGGCGAAAAGCTGTAGAGGCCGTATGGAGATATGGCAAGGTCCGATCAGATACGTGCGGTATTGCGCGGATCACGATCGGACAGTTTGTACTACATGCCGTATGGATATATGGCAGGGTTCGATCAGATACGTGGGGTATTGCACGGATCAGGATCGAACAGATATTACTAGCCGGCTTTGGTTTAAGCCGGATCCTAGTATAGTACAGTGTAGATTTTGTCTCATTGCATTTGTATTTCGGTCGGAATACAGATGCAGGTGTGTATGCACAGTAGCGGGGTTTTTCCTGTAATTTATTACGGGACCAGTTTTCTTGAGTTGGCAGTTTTCTTTCCGTTTCGGCCATTTTCATTTGTATCTTTCAATGGCCGAAGATTGGTGGAGGAGGGCTTAATTGCATTTGTGCAAATAAGTATTTGTGGAGGGTGTTCTTTGCATTTTATTGGATCATGATGGCTCACCATCACTTGACTTTCCTTGTTCATGATGGCTTGACTTTTTGAAGTCATCATGCTTGATGATGATGGCTTGACCTTTTTGGAATGATTGGTTGGTTGAGTGTTGGTTATTCCTTGTGATCATTTCTTGATATCATGCCTTTTCTCTCTCTTGGATTATGAGAGACCCTTTTTGCTTTGTTACACTCACTCCCTCATTCTCTCCTCTCTCATTCCATGACCATGGCCGGCCAAGCCCAAGTGAGGGGGGGCTGTCCAAATTCTTCTAGTGGGGATTTTTGTTCTCTAGATGCAAGAAAAATCCCTAAGTTCACCTAGAAAAAGTTCATGTATCATTTCCTCCACCAATGGCAACCTCCACTACCCCAAAATGAGACACAAGTTCTACACATTCTACAGCAAATCTTGGGCACGTCGACTAGCCAGCTTCATGCCCGAGTTGCCTCGGTATTGAGGTGGGAGCCCGTAAAAGATGCAGACGATGTGGTGCCCTTCCGGCAAGGAGGCGACGACCGGAGTTTCCGCGGGAGATCGGGACGATGACGAGAAGACCGGAGGACTTGGATCAGTCGGTATATCTCTCCTCCCCATCTTGTAGTTAGCTAGGACTAGTTAATGGTACGATCCGGGTTTTAGTGCGCGGTGGTGCCGGTTTGCTAGTTTGCAAAATTAATGTTAACCATCGCTTCCGCATTTGGCTTCGGGATGGAGGCCGGGGCGCCGCCGTGCACCTACAGTGGTATCTGAGCCTCGCCACTAACTTAGTCTAGCTTTGTTTAATGTGTTTACATTTTCGATCGATCAAAATTCCAAAATCCGCGTTTTCTTCACATCAGTTTTCTGTTGAATTTTTTCTGTCTCGAAATTTTTTTCAGGTTGCAGAAAAGTGATGTACTGGAAATTATAAGAACACTATAGAAATTCGATACAGTGACTCCACAGTGGGAGCGCGGAACCGCGGCCAAACACCCCTTTGGGCCGCGGTTCCGCCGCACTGTGTTGAGATCACTGCATCAAATTTCTGCAGTTGCTCTCTGGGTTGTTTTTAGGATTTTTGGAATATTAATTTTGGGCCAAGAATTTCTTGATGTGCTACAGTAGTACTTGGGGGCCCACTTGTTAAAATTTGATCAATCGGATATTTTAAACACATTATTTCACAGTATTTACATTATATCTGCGACCGTGAATGTCACTTGATCGGTAAATCCTGTCTAACTGCTATAGCCCGGTTAGACGGATTTGCGAACGTGATTTTCACGTTGATGTTCTGTGTATTTGCTGTGATGTTGCGGATCGGTCGTGGGGGATAGCCTGGATGCAATGCTAGTACAATTTTGTTGTATCATGTACATTTGATATTGCGGAGCGAGCGTCCGACATGTGGACTACCGTCACTGCCTGTTTGTATTACTACTTTGGGGCACGACCAGGTTGCGGTCGATGTACCCGTTGGATGTATATTTTACTTTCTGTACTAGGATTGCCCCGCGGAGGGGTGCACGGATAGCCGGATTTTAGAGGGCAACAAGCCCGCATCTCATGGCATTGAGACGGAGGGGGCTTCACTCTAGGATTGGCGGGCTATTCGCCGCACTCGTAGGGGGTACAGGTTGACCCAGGAGGGGTGCCCGAGTTGCCGGATTCCGTGAAGTGCTGGGTGGTCCATTCACGTTGCTGAAGGGGGCTGCCTCGCTTCAGGTTTTGGCGGGTAACTTGCCGCGCCCGTAGGGGTCTAGGATTTCATTGCACAGGCTAACCACACGACCAGGGGAACGTCGGGTTTCAGTAGTGGCTCTGTGAAACCTAGGGATCCCAGATATCTGTATTGTTCTGTGATGCTGTAGATTTCTGTGATGTTGCATTTTATCACGCCTTGAGCGAAATATAATATATTGGTATATATATTAGTAGATGTTGTATATGTTTTGCATCCGCGCTAGTCCAGTCCCCGCTTTGTCGTTAGTTAGCTAACCTAACGGGTAATGACGGGACCCAGTGGCGAATGCAGATGGCATATACGTACATCAGTATATTTTCGTTCTTTGTGGTGTGATCAATTGATGGGACTGCGTTGATTCGGATCAATGCAAGTTAAAAACAAACCTAATCTGATGTTGTTGGAACACTTTTCAAAAGGCTGTTATTGCAAGGACGTTCACTTTTGTTTTGCATCGTGGTATTCAGTTGGAATATCCTGCACCTCATTCTACGGGGAAAGAGCCGAGATCCCTTCACCAGGAGTGACCTCTTTAGCATTGGTTTTCGTCACTATATTTTCAAAAAGCTATCCGTTCCTTCAACGATATCAAGTTCATTACGTTAAAGGTTTTCGCCAGAAACCATTCGTAGCCCTCCGTCATTTCAGTTAAATATTCGGCAGTATTCAAGCTATGTATTTTGACCTCACGCCAAGGCATAGTGTTTGGTAGCTGCCGGGTATTTATCTGTTGCATAGATAGATGCGTTGGTTTGGGACAGTCGTACTACTATTTTGGCCTACGTCAAGTGTATGTACGGGTGGATTCAAATTAACCTGGACAATGATGGGTAGAACTTGACATGTGACTTATGATATTTTGACCTCACGCCAAGGTCATAAGAGCATGGGGCAAAAATCCACATCGGGAGTTTCAAAAGAACTGAAACTTGCCAGATATGCGCATGCCTTCTGGAGTGTGATGACGTGAGCGGATTCCGTCACGTTATCATGCGATGATAGTTGGATCCCGATTCCCACTGTTGAGTTGGTTTACTCCTCGGGTGATCCCGACTAATTCTTCTTTTGGGTTTGGAGAAGAATTTGACGGTACAGTGGGAGGTTTCCAGATTAGATAAATTGGTAACCATTCTGATCTAGGTTAGAGTGCACGCTGGGTGTTTCTTTTCTCTCTCTCTTCGGCAGCGACCATTGACCCGACCCTAAGACTATGACTCAGTAACCAAGTTGACCGAACCTTCTTAAACACTGGCTTTTGGATTGTCAGAGTTGCAAATGTAAGGTTTGTTTAGCACCCTATGAAGTGTTTTGAAGCATCACATGACCCAAAGTTATAATTTTTAAGGTGCTAAACTAACATGCAAAGGGATCGATCCTAGAAAATTAGGGTTATGAAACTTTAAACTAGAAAAGATTAGGGTTTGAAGGCTACAACCTTTGTAGCTCCCCTTTGCTAGACTCCTTGGTGTCATGGGTATTGAATCGAGGTCCTCTCGAAGTTCCCTTGCGTCCACGACGATCCACCACGGAGCACTCCGTCCAAGCTCGCTTCTTTGGAAAACCGAAGGAAACACTCTAATCAAGTCGGCTAGACTTGAGTAGAATGATGTTGTGGTTTGGAATCTCACTTCAAAAACCTATTTTTATGAGTATTTTACTCTCTTATAAGAACTAGAGAGCAAAGCATGGAGGTTGATGAAGATGGTGGTCTTTTTTGAAGAAGAGAATGAATTATCCTTTAAAGAGAAAAGAAAAATAACTATATATATTTTTCTTTCTCATAACCAACCATGGTTAGATTTAAAGATATCATTTGATTTATGTTAAAAGCATAATAAGAAAATAAACCATGGGTTAAAAGTTAGGTGAGCATGGTAGAGTTTAGAAGAGTGTAGAAACTCTTAAATGATTTAACCCATTTTTCATTTCCTTTTGCTTTAATTTAAATCCAATAATAATCCAAAAATAACCATGGTGTAATTCTTATATATCCACCATTCTCATTGTATAAACAACCATGATAATGATGTATGTATGCATGTGTGCTTGCACATCCATATGTGCATGAACAAGAATGAATGCATACATGCATGCATACATCCAAAATAAACAAGATAGGATTTGTAGTGAGAAACTAATGATGAATCAACACTTGATTCACTAATCCGGTCTTATCACATATGACCCGACCATTAGTAAGCCGCTCGATTAATATACGGTATCATATACGCACATTTCAATCGGGTGCAAGCGCATATCGCATACGCGCACCACAACGTTTCGCCTGGACTGGGTAACTCCTCTGTGGGACTCTAAGACTCGTCAATACGCCGGCAGAGGATGATGATCATATCAAGTACCCTCAAGCCGCAAGCGGTCAGCTAAACGTAACGGCCACCCGGGTATTGAGCGATCAGAAGACAACAAGCGAACCTGCTACAACTCCCGTCGAGCCATCCGGCAACACTACCGTACAGTCCGGTCTCTTCGTCAGATATGCTACATATCGAACCTAGGGATGGTCACGTCGACCCCAATAACTCAATAAGTCGTGCCGGTGAATGGTCTATAACAGATCGAGAAACTACTGATAACACTTATCAGCAAATCTCAGCAGCCCTGGCCAGGGACTTGCTGTTATAACCAGTCGGGCACAGCACAGCATCAACTCCCAATACCGGGAGAGACGAAACCCCTCCTATCGCTCATCGTCTTCGTGTGTCTCGGGACTGTACCCAACGGCCACCTGTTTGCACGACTCAGTAGAACCGTGGTAGGGTGGCAATCAAAGTACAGTGGGAGAACACACAAGGCTCTATGACGATCTCGGGTCTACAGACTAACCTGTACCAGTGTCACCTGAGAACTGCTATCCGACGATAGATATAATTCCATATAGGAGTTCTCGGTGAGTCCGTCCAGTGTACCCAGTCACCACTGAGCACCCGTATATGATCTTGATGTCAAACATCGATGAATGTGGGAACATTCATCGCCCATCGTATGGGTCTAGTATCATATACGCTAGTCTACTCTGGTATATCAATGCCCTGTCTCGATATACCTACGACTAGGGACGTTCCAGGATATGCTTATAGACTACAGATGTCCCACTAGTATGATCTCCATCATAATCAGAGTAGTCAAGCCGATATCCTCAGGGCTTTATCAGCATGTATGAATGAATAAAAGCATGATCAAATCAACATGTCAGATAAAGAAGAACCAGATAGCATACTATCATGTCGAGCAAGAATGCAAACTGAATATATATATACATGTATAGATACATCCACTATCACATAATGGCCTCTAGGGCATACATATATCCAACAGCAAACCTCATTGCCACTCCTACTTTTATCCTTTTCTCCAGGACACCCCGTATTACTACGAACGTCCACTTCCATTGGACAAAACCATCGTATGGTTAGATACGAACTCGAAAGAATTTATTCGAGGATGGTTTCAGGTTCTGAAGAAAACGGATAGGACTATTCAGTTGTCTTTTCCTTTTACCTTCTCTCAGATTGCGAGTACTCCTTGGTTTAGGAGATAGTTCACCTATTACGCAAATTGGATAGTCTTCTTCCAAACCATAGGCTGGTGCCGACCGGTAGGGAATGAAGAAAACCAATTAGCCTAACGATGGTGTACAGAAGGTATTAAGTTAAGACAAAGTAAGGGATTAGTAAGAGGGCAAAGAAAATTGCGACTGCTATTCACGACCAAACCAAATATTCCTTCGCCAATCCTAAATCACCTTTGTATTTCTCCTGGACACTCCGTATCACTACGAAGATCCACAGTTTATTGGATACTCCATCGTATGGTTATATACGAACTCGGAAGGAACTTGTTCCAGTTCGGGGATGGATTCTGGTTCAGGAGAAATAGGAATAAGGTTTATTCAGGTGTCTTTTATCTTCACCTTCTCTCGCATTGCGAGTGTTCCTAGGATTAGGACAGTACACCCATTATGCTTATTGGATAGTCTTCTTCCAAACCATAGGCTGGTGCCGAACGGTAGGGAAGGAAGAAAACCATTTGGCCTAAAGGGGTGTGCAGAAGGTAATGACTAAAGACATATGAAGGGATTTGGAGAGGTGGTAGAGATTTATACGGTTACAGTTGTGAATCTGGATAATGGAAGAGGCATTACTAGGAATACCGGGATACCCCATCGAAACATTTCAATGTTTCAGTTTCACTGTGTACTGTTAAAGGAAAACTAATTTCCCAATTAGTCCTTACTCCAGGGTATGTATTTACCAGGTATGATTCTCACATCTGTATGGTTTTACAGATGATGAGTGGGAGTAGGTTACTGGGAATTAGGTGATCATCCTCATTATATCGAGATTCGTTGTAATCAGTGATATTTGAGGAAATCACCTGGGCTGTTTGCCGGACGGCAAATATTTGGTTTTGAATATCCGCTATTGTGCACCAATTTCAAATTGATATATCTGTACGTCTATTTTCATAGAGTGAGATATACCTTTTGAAATTATGTCTATGACATTTACCTATATCAGTTGATGGTTAGGTAAGGAGCATTAAACAGCGGTGTAATTCTTTTTAACCATAAGTACAGTTTTCAACCTACGACACACAGTGAATGAGTTATCTGACTCAAGGGACTTATATAGAGTATTGTATGTTGTCCAGGGTCCATCAGGACAGAGGGGTTGGTCCTCGTACTATATTCGGTTTACTTATAACTTCTCTAGTTTTTAGACAGGTGTTTCGTGGAAACACAGGGTCCGAATTTTGAGAAGTTATTGGTATTTGAATAGAGTAGAGAACCAGGTATAGCAAGTATCGGGATTCTTCAAAGTGATCGAAGATATAGATACTTGTGTATGGTATTCAGTTGATAGTAATGATAAAGAGAACTTGCTTCTCTTTCAGGTTACTCATAATTGGAAGCATTCCTAAGTTGAGTAACGCTGATCAGCCTCCTTCCATTTAGTTGACATGCACTGGGGACAGCTGCATGATTTGAATCTGGTTCAATTAAATCAGTGCCTCTGGTTCTATATTGGATATAGAACAGTTCATATCTTAACGATGTTAAGGTACGGGGAGTTGTCCGGCTTATGATTAAAACCAGACACTGGACAACTCAAGGCAGGTTTCTGTAATGGCTGTTTGTGGGTTGACCCAGGCTACGATGAGGGTTGACTTTCTACCATAAGAAAGATCAATAGTGATATTGTTCTTGACTCGCCACAGTTTTAAATTAAAAATGGATTTTTTTTCAGAAAAATAGTAGTGGGAGTATGGTAGAACTGGAAGTAATTCCAGAACCACAAACGATTACTGAAGATTTGATAGGAACCTAAAGATTCAATCTGGATTGATGTTCCATTGGCCACTCCGCAGATAAGGTGGGTAACTTCAGGCACCCGAGAGGTACTCCGGTAGCCTCGAGGACGGTGACAGGGAAGTTCTTGTTTACCCAGACTTGCCATTGCTGTTGTTCCAGACTGTGTGACCCGGCAGGAGGATGAGTATAGCGTCATTCTAAACTGGCTTTAGAAGTGTACGTTTATATGACTCTTCCAGAGGGTTGTCGTAGTCAGTGGGAGCAGCGGAAGCATTGGTGGACAAGTAGCTTATGTCTATTTATAGACTAAAGCAGATATAGCGGAGAGAGATCATCCATTTCTGATGTGACAGTCATAGGTTTGACTTCATCAGAATAGGGGATGGATCTGTTGAGAAGGTAGTAGGGTGTAATGTCCTGGTATTTGGATGACATACACAGAGTAGGAAGTGATATTCCTATACTACAATCGGTTATACTTTGGTCGTCACACAGTGGTTTCTCCACATGGGACTTGGACATTATATCAGACATACTGGTTACTAGATCTATGGTTTTAGATCTAGATTTGGGTGGTTTCCCAATCAGGGTAATCAGACAGCATTCTAAGAATATTTAGAATGGACGACTCCTGGCACGGTAGTGTACCTGCAGGTAATGGAGTCACCCTCTCTAAAGGTGTCTTACAGATTAAAGGGGAGAGGGATGTGCATGATTAGCAGATCACTTGCTTAGGCAATTGAGTCAATCATGAGATGTCAAGTACCACACCAGATGTTGTTCTTGCACTAGATTCAATAAGTTGACATTAATCCAATCCTGGAGAAACAGTCGGAAGCAGTTTTAGAACATAAGTGGATGTTCTAGGGATATGATAACGACAGCCTCATTTCGGGAGACAGTTATCATTCCAGGCTTCCAAGGTGACATGGACGACAAGGAGGTTGTCAGAGTTATAGTTTTTCCTTCTGACGAGGGGCAGTATTTTGGACAGGTGGTCCAAGGCAATACTGAGGGAGGCTTGGCGCAGGATACTGATTGAGTTCAGTTGACGATACAGTCTAAGAGGTTTGGATTTGGAGTTCATTTATGAGCTATGTCCCATCAGACATCCAGACACATTCTAAGACAGGTATTGCTCATTTCGGGAGATGGCTTTCTGCGAGAACTTGAGATATAGAGAGACATAGAAAGAAACATCAAGGCGGATCCACTCACTGAGGCTATTCCTCGAACGCAATAGTTTCTCAAACAGGCTTTGTGAGACTGACTAGTTGAGGAGTTGGGTGTTCGGTATCACACAGGCTATGAGTATGCGACATCGCAATAATTAGCCTTGAGTGCAAGTGGGAGATTGTTGGAGATAGTGCCCTCAGAGTCAATTATTGGATCACAGGTACGTGATTACAATGATTGAAGGAGGACCTGTCCCAGTAGGACAGTCTTACTCGAGATGATAGTATGCTATCTGGTTTATCTTTATCATCGTGTACTGCTTTAGGTGACCTGACAGGTCGCTATTACACGTTGAAAGAGCCCCTAGGATTCTTGCTTGACCACCAGCAGTATGAGGGCGATCATATACGTGGGAGCTGGTAGTCTATAAGCATATCCTTAATTGGTCCCTAGTCGTGAGAGTTTCGAGACAGGGCATCGATACTCCAGAGTAGACTAGTGTATACAGTCGAGACCCCGACGAGGGGCGGTGGCCGGTCTCACAAGCCATTGGTGTCAGTTGGATCACCTAAGATGTATACAGGTGCTCATTGGGATATGAGTACACCGGACAGGACTCGCCGGGAACATGCTAGTTGGTCCTATACCAGACGTTAGATAGCAGTTCCCAGGTGACATGTGTACAGGTTAGTTCATCGACCTGAGGATCGTCATTTGTCTCGTGTGAGTTCCCACTGTACTTTGATTACTACCCTACCACGCTCAAAGGAGACGTGCAAACAGGTTTTAGTTGGGTACAGTCCCGAGCCACATGGAGGCAGTGAGCGTATCTTCAGGGGTTCGTCTCTCCCGGTATTGGGGGTGAGGTCGCGCTGTGTCTTGGAGAGCCGTTACACAAAGCCTTCGGCCGAGGCAGGAGATTTACTGGTAGGTATTCCAGTAGTATCTCAGGGTGTTCTGGGCTACACTCCGACACGACTTGTACCGCTTTTGGGGGTCTGACTTTTACCAACCCCCTAGGCCCGCCATGCGATGCTCATAGACGAATGGACCGGACTGTACGGATATTGTCACTGACAGGCTCAGTAGGGTTGTCAGGCTGAGTTCGCTCACAGACGTCCCTTTTAGTCAATACCTGGTAGCCCGTTACGTATTGGCTTATACCTCTGACGTGCTAGTGGTTAAATCCACAACCAAGGTGTTGACGAGTCTTTAGAGTCCCCCACATTCAGTTGCTCAAGCTTTCGGGCGAAAAGCTGTAGAGGCCGTATGGAGATATGGCAAGGTCCGATCAGATACGTGCGGTATTGTACGGATCAGGATCGGACAGTTTGTACTACAGGCCGTATGGATATATGGCAGGGTTTGATCAGATACGTGCGGTATTGCACGGATCAGGATCGAACGGATATTACTAGCCGGCTTTGGTTTAAGCCGGATCCTAGTATAGTACAGTGTAGATTTTGTCTCATTGCATTTGTATTTCGGTCGGAATACAGATGCAGGTGTGTATGCACAGTAGCGGGGTTTTTCCTGTAATTTATTACGGGACCAGTTTTCTGGAGTTGGCAGTTTGCTTTCCGTTTCGGCCATTTTCATTTGTATCTTTCAATGGCCGAAGATTGGTGGAGGAGGGCTTATTTGCATTTGTGCAAATAAGTATTTGTGGAGGGTGTTCTTTGCATTTTATTGGATCATGATGGCTCACCATCACTTGACTTTTCTTGTTCATGATGGCTTGACTTTTTGAAGTCATCATGCTTGATGATGATGGCTTGACCTTTTTGGAATGATTGGTTGGTTGAGTGTTGGTTATTCCTTGTGATCATTTCTTGATATCATGCCTTTTCTCTCTCTTGGATTATGAGAGACCCTTTTTACTTTGTTACACTCACTCCCTCATTCTCTCCTCTCTCATTCCATGACCATGGCCGGCCAAGCCTAAGTGAGGGGGGGCTGTCCAAATTCTTGTAGTGGGGATTTTTGTTCTCTAGATGCAAGAAAAATCCCCAAGTTCACCTAGAAAAAGTTCATGTATCATTTCCTCCACCAATGGCAACCTCCACTACCCCAAAATGAGACACAAGTTCTACACATTCTACAGCAAATCTTGGGCACGTCGACTAGCCAGCTTCGTTCCCGAGTTGCCTCGGTATTGAGGTGGGAGCCCGTAAAAGATGTAGACGATGTGGTGCCCTTCCGGCAAGGAGGCGACGACCGGAGTTTCCGCGGGAGATCGGGACGATGACGAGAAGACCGGAGGACTTGGATCAGTCGGTATATCTCTCCTCCCCATCTTGTAGTTAGCTAGGACTAGTTAATGGTACGATCCGGGTTTTAGTGCGCGGTGGTGCCGGTTTGCTAGTTTGCAAAATTAATGTTAACCATCGCTTCCGCATTTGGCCTCGGGATGGAGGCCGGGGAGCCGCCGTGCACCTACATCACATACTACCTTTCTCCCACTAGTATGATCTCCATCATAATCTAGGTAGTCAAGTACGCATTCTAAGGGCTTTACCAACATGTAACAGAGAGACAATCAGTGTACATGTTAAGATAAAGAGTAACCAGATAGCATATTATCATGTCGAGCAAGAAAGTCCTCCCAATATTTGTCCAAGCATCCACTACAATGTACATCTCATTTACAGTAATGGCCTCTAGGGCATACAAATAACTAACAAGTAGTACCGAGTTACCTATTTTCTTTAAGAAGTTACGCACTTGAGAAGCTGCAAACATATTGAATAAGGTTCCATCCAAATCAGTGCTTACCACTCCATATGAGATATGGAATGGGAAGAGACCATCTCTTAAACGAGTTAAGATATGGGGCTGTCCGTCCTATGTTGAAAAGCAAAATCCGGACAAGCTCGAGGCAAGTTCAGTTCTGTATAAGTTTGTTGAATATCCTAAACATTTGCGAGGGTATATCTTCTACCACTCTGAGGAGTAAAAGGTATTTTGTTTCTCAACATGGCACCTTTTTAGAAAAGGAATTTCTTATGGAAGAAATTAGTAGTCATAATGTAACCTTTTAAAATAAATAAATAAATAAATAAAATTCTTTAAGTGAATTTTATGATTTTCGGTAAAGTAAAACGTTGTTTTTGTAAAACTAAACCGTAATTATTTTTCACTATAAATTTAAAAATACCTATTTTAATTATGTAATTACTAGTAAATGGTGTTTATTTAGCCACTTATAAATTTTTAGTTTAATTAAATATTTTTCCTAAATTAATTATTTTAAATATTAACATAAGCTTTATTTATACACTAAATTAGTGCAAATTACAAATTTGAATGGGTTTAATTTGCAAAAATGAACCATTGCATATTAGAATCTAGTGTGTATCATGCAAAATTTATTTGCAAATTTTTCCATGATTCCAGAATATTCTTTAGTTGTTTTAGAAGAGAAATGGTTAAAATTAAATAAAATGTTGAAAAGACATAAAGAAGGTGATATTTTGGGAGAACTTTCTACATCATTCTTCACTCTTTTCTTTCTCTCCCTCACCTCCTTGAAGTGGCCGGCCTCCTCCCCTTGGCAGCCCCCCCCTTTTCACCCCTTGATTTGGTTACAAAAATTCATCAAAAATTCATCAAAAATTCAATAAAAACCCACAAAATCCTAATTAATTCCTACACTCTATTCTTTGCTCATTTTTACATGGATTTTTGAGTTGGAAAGCATTCTTTTTGGAGGCAAATTTTCATGGTTGGATCTCACATGTGGAGGTATAAATTTCATTCTTATGATTTATTGTTATTAGATGTTTCATTTATGCATAATTAGATTTAATAAATTAATTCTATTTATAAGTTTTAAAATTAAAGTTAGGGTTTGTAAAATCAAGTTATGAATTTTATTAATTAAGTAGAGTTATAATAACTAGTTTAACATTTTTGGAATTTGAAAATCTTGTATGGTTTGTATAATGTAAATTGTTTATGCAAAGTTGTTTAAATTAAACAACTTTGTAAACTAGATTTCTATATATTGTATATATTGGTGAAATAAAATTCCAATTAATATTTGTAACACTAGATTGTAGTTTTAATGGGGAAATTAACTTGTTAGTGGAATGAAAAACTTAATTTGGTTACTAGTTTCTATTGATAATTTAGAAATAGTAATAAAAAATGCTATTTTTGCTAACTAGATTTTGGAAATTCTTAAATAAATGAGATTTAAAATCTAATTTATGGTTTCATTATATTACTATCATCATAAATTGTCGTTTGATAAGTTAATTTTGGCAAAATCAAGTATAGTCGTGAAATTATGAAATTTTTTGCTTGCAAGGTGTTGAAATTGATAAAATTGTAAACTGGGAATTTATTTTTAATACAAATTAGTGTGATAAAAATATGGTAGTGGTTTCTATAATGTAATTAGGTTATTTAATGAATATTATGACCATTAGTTTCTTTTAAACATTAAGTTTTGAAGTAAAACGGTAAATTGGCGTTTTCGGGTTTTACGAAATCGGACGGTTTGATCGATTTTTTGGCTTTCGATGAATTAAATCATGATTTATATTATAAGTAATGATTTTTAAAACTATGAGTTGTTTGTTGATGTTTATCTCGATCAATCGGTGTTTGTACGCCGATATCGAGCGATATTTGGTTCTTTTGCATGAGCGGGACATAGGTTTTAACCTATCCGCGTTTCGTGCGTCGTATTGGTTTTGTCCGTGATTCAGTTTACAATATTATATGTGTTTGCGTATAGGTACCCCTCACATGGACTCGGACGAGGAAGAAGAGGAGGGCGACATCATTTTCGGCAGACAAGGACCAGGTGAGTAGATGTATATCTACGGGGGAAGTCGGGTGGATGGCGTTTAGCACCCCCGCAAACGTAGAATTGGAATAAGCACTTATTGTCATTAGGAAACCAGACGTGACCTTAGAATTTTGATGAGTAGGACCCTAGTAGTGACCTTAGGTTGGACTAGATTGATTTAGAAAGACCTTACCCGAGGATGAATATTTTGGAGGAGATTCGTAGGTTTCAGGTAGATACACACACGCACACACTGATACTCGACGTGGTGTATACGTGTATGTGTATATATATATATAGAACTAGGTGTAGGTATATATATATACACAATACGTATATGTGATACAAGGATGCGATATGATACACGAGGATGAAACAATATAACTGGGCTTGATGCCGTGATTCTTGGTTATACGGTCGTGTTATGATGTTAGCGGATCATTAGGAAATGAGATAATGAATAGGTATACATAAATAATAAAGGGTGGTGATGATATTGGAGTACATGGGACTCTAAAAGAGAACCTGGACCATAACCTGGGCCTGAAAGTCTGATATGATAAATGTGTGACTTGATTACGACATCATATAGGTGTGTCTTGATTTCGATATCATATATGTGTGACTTGATTACGATATCATATAGGTGTGACTTGATTACGATATGATCTAAGTGTGACTTAATCATAATATGATACATATGGCATGATATTTCTGAGGATAAATTACCGATGTATATTTATGCCGGCAGTGATATATGATTGATGTATGCGATTACAGTATAGCACCTTGATCATGACATGTGTTGATGATGGTATTACGAATGATGAGACACGTAGGTGATATTTGACCCATACCCCGATATTGGGATGCTGTACGATGGATTTTACCGTGCGAGGCATAGATGTGATGATTGATCCGCACTCTTGATTCGAAGAAGTCGTACTACGTACATGACGCTATTGAGGCTGGATCGCCGACTATTAGAGATATGGACTCAGACTTTAGGTGTACTCTTATTTCTTATCGACTAGTTTCTTAGGTTTAATTCCCTAGGAGGTTAGATGGACACTAGTTTAGGCTCGAGTAATATAGTTGTAGTTATACTTATATATCAAATGAGTGGTTATTACACATCTGTCTTTACATTCAGACCGTAATCATTATGGTGCATGTTCATACATATGTTTCTATAATCAGAATAACACTTTACCTGTTAGGACACCAGCACCATTACCGATGATGCGCATATTCCACGCACACTTATTTGCCGGCTCACACACATCATCATCGGTAATTGCTATGTCACGTACAATTTAGATCATATTATCTTTTATTGATAGAATCAGCTAACAGCCAGATCGATATAATATTGTGATTACTCTCTTGTGTTAGTATAGACATGGCATTTATTACTTAGACATTTCATGCATTCACATTTTCATGTTATCATGCAGTATTATGGGGCACATGCCGACACTTATCATATACTTACTCATGATTTTGGGATTTTGGATTTCTATGAGATTTCTGGATTTTGGGGAAAACCGCAAGAATATATAAAAACTTCTCTCTCTCTCCTCCTCTCTTTTTAAAATATAAGTTGCGGTTTTCTCGTGATGTATGTGTCGTCCACCATGATATTTCATGTTTTCTGTTAGATTTCGGGACCCGATTCGAGGAGTGGATGAACCGTCTCGGGTACATGGTGGTCCCGGTATGGTACCCCGGGGCAAGAAGATCGAGTTGTAGACGATGAGCCTGGCAGGGGAAGACTACCTACCGGTGATGTCTGGCGCGGCAGATATCTGGAGGATACTGACCGTTGTCGTGAGATTTGATGATATGGGCCGATCCGGACTGACGGAGCCCGAGATATTGAGACTATGAGACATTGAGATTATGAGGTATTGAGACTTGAGATTTACATGTTTTGTGTCGATGCTTGACACGGATTTCCATGGATTTCGTCGTTGATATTTCAGATTTCTATACACATTTTACCATGATAAAAGCTAAAGATTTCTTATACAGATATATCTAGATTTCAGGATTGGTTATTTTACATTCATGGTGCATGCATACTCATTTACATGGCATAGTACTATATGTGGCACTGACACGAGCACGGAGCATTTGCACGTACACGTAGCTTATTATCCTGTCTTTACTTGATGACTAATAGTATATTAGTATATTATTATGACCTAGGATAGCGTCGTGCATTCGGTTTCTTTTCGTAGATATCTTCTACTCACGAGTTGGCAACTCACCCCCGTTGTGCCAAATTTTATTACAGGTTCGATATACAGGTTTTCCTGCCAGCTTGCTGGCACATCCTTTCACTCAGGGTGATTTGTACGATAGATTGGTTCACTTGTATCTGGACCGCCATTGTACTTTTATTATTTCATTTGTATCTAGAAAGCTCCATCAACCAAACTTGTATTATTTGATAGTTTACTGGACCAGTTATTTATTGCGACCTTAGAGTCACGCTTGTATTATTATGGTATCTGGTGGATTTGTTTCCTTTTAAGTTTTGAGCCTCGCCCTTTGGCGTTGTATACTATTGTGCATTGGTGTGGTTGTTTCCTCCTTTTGGCGTAGAGCTAGCTCCCGTATGGGGATGCTTTTTTTTTGTATGTATATATTATACTTGTTTGTACCCGTTTGGCGCCAGTTTTTACAAAGGAGACTCTGCCGAAATTTTTGAGAAAATTGGATGATGCTTTTAAACTTGTTCTCTTCATGTTTTCCTTTACTTCTTCTTCTTTTATGTTTTAGATTTCTGGGCTTCGGCTTACTTAGGTTATGTTGCGCCTCTAGACGCTTCGTAATCTAATTGTCGGTCACGTTCCGTACTTTCGGGTCGTGACAAAGCTGGTATCAGAGCGCTAGGTTTAACCTTGTATAAGTCTAGGTGACCCTTGGTTGATGGAGTAGGCGACTTAGGTAGAGTAACGTACCATGGGTATGATCCGCGGCATACTTATAATACGCTACTCTGATTAAGGAGCCTTAGGATGTACATTTCTTTGCACCGTATTTTATTTGTTCCTTTGACCTATCTTCGTTGATGTTGGAGGGTGGTTTCTGTTACCACGGTTGCACGGGCAGAGGGAGCTGCGGATCGTATGTGATGACCAGTAGGGTATTGTTTATTCTTGAGGATTGAAGCATTGTTTAGCGTGCGGACGAAGGGTATTCACATGCCGTCCAGATGAAGTTAAAGGATTCGAACGATTGTCAGAAACCCATTTTCCCAAGTTTAAAGTACTCGGAAGAACTTCCAGGTAATTCTATGGACCCTCTAGAAGAATGAAACCCTAACTCGACATAATGACCACGAGAACGCCCTTGAACCATAGGGTTTACTGCAGTTCCGCGGTGCCGTTAGTGAGGCTTGGGTTTGCCTTTCTACGGCTGGACCATCGATGCTGGGGTATGTACCGGATATTTTTAAACTGTACTTGAGTGTTGAGCTCTCGGGGAATTATGGGATTTTGATGGATCGATCGAAAAGTTTAATGTAGTCCGGATATCAGGTGAAGGGATCGATTACGTGGGAGACTCTAGATATGAGTATTGCCGTTGGTAGCGTAGTCAGCACACCTATGAAGAGACAAATTCGAAGCAGTCGACACCAGAGGAAAGAGGGAAAGTGGCGCATATTGACGATAGTGTTTACGATTGTGATTTGGTGATTTGAATTTCATATTTTCGTTGATTGGATTTTGGTATTTTGAGGACATTGTTCTACGATTGGTATTTCTTATGTGTACCTTCATTACATTCTATTTGTGTTTCATATATCAGTTGTATTGATGTTGTTTAGTACATACCCAGTGCACTTGATTTGGTTTAAATACATTTTGAGATTTTGATTGATTTCGTGCATATGGTTACACATGATTTTGACATATGCTTAGACCTAGTTTTCATGCATTTTCGTACTGTGATTTCGATTTTGATATTCGGTGTATGTTTTCGTGCACAATGTGCACCTGATTTAGATTCTTGCGCACACTTGGCGCACTTGATGCGATTTTGTGCACACCAGATGCACTAAATCGGGGTTTTGTGCAGATTAGATGTACCTGATATTAGAGTCGTGCACGCCCGTTGCACTTGACAGATGTTTTTGGTGCACACCTGTTGCACTCAGTTTTGTTTTGTGTGTATTCATGGCATCTGTATTTGGTTTCGATTTCAGTGCGCACCGGACGCACATGATATTTTTATGATGTGATTGGGATTGATTTCAGTTTGAGCAGTATGTTTTTATAATCATTACTATTTGATTTAGTAACCAGACGGGACGTGTATGTTAAATAAAAGATATATATATATATATATATATAGCTATTTTTTTTAATAAACGTCCGCTACTTATGCCGTGACACGTGCGTCACACGGCGATTTTCAAAAGGGGTTCTTGCATGCTTCTTTATCCAGATGTTTGGACGATTTTACTATGATGCGCACTATATATAAGTTGTAGTTTTGATGTATATTATGTTGGTTTTCGTATTGGGTTTTTATTTTTTGTTTTCTCCATAACTCCGATGATTGCGTTATGCTTGACGGAGTTGATTTTAGTTATGTATTGATGATTTCGGAGCCTCGACGATTTGAGCGTTTTGGCTGAATATTTTAGTAATTAGGGGGAGTTTTAATTTAAATTCGGTGACCGAATTTCTTAAAGGGGGGAAGATTGTAACGTTTTAAAATAAATAAATAAATAAATAAAATTCTTTAAGTAAATTTTATGATTTTCGGTAAAGTAAAACGTTGTTTTTGTAAAAGTAAACCGTAATTATTTTTCACTATAAATTTAAAAATACCTATTTTAATTATGTAATTACTAGTAAATGATGTTTATTTAGCTACTTATAAATTTTTAGTTTAATTAAATATTTTTCCTAAATTAATTATTTTAAATATTAACATAAGCTTTATTTATACACTAAATTAGTGTAAATTACAAATTTGAATGGGTTTAATTTGCAAAAATAAACCATAGCATATTAGAATCTAGTGTGTATCATGAAAATTTTATTTGTAAATTTTTCCATGATTCTAGAATTTTCTTTAGTTGTTTTAGAAGAGAAATGGTTAAAATTAAATAAAATGTTGAAAATACATAAAGAAGGTGATATTTTGGGAGAACTTTCTATATCATTCTTCACTCTGTTCTTTCTCTCCCTCACCTCCTTGAAGTGTCCGGCCTCCTCCCCTTGGCAGCCCCCCATTTTCACCCCTTGATTTGGTTACAAAAATTCATCAAAAATTCATCAAAAATTCAATAAAAAAACCCACAAAATCCTAATTAATTCCTACCCTCTATTCTTTGCTCATTTTAACATGGATTTTTGAGTTGGAAAGCATTCTTTTTGGTGGAAAATTTTCATGGTTGGATCTCACATGTGGAGGTATAAATTTCATTCTTTTGATTTATTGTTATTAGATGTTTCATTTAAGCATAATTAGATTTAATAAATTAATTCTATTTACAAGTTTTAAAATTCAAGTTAGGGTTTGAAAAATCAAGTTATGAATTTTATTAATTAAGTAGGGTTATAATAACTAGTTTAAAATTTTTTGGAATTTGAAAATCTTGTAAGGTTGGTATAATGTAAATTGTTTATCCAAAATTGTTTAAATTGAACAACTTTGTAAACTAAATTTCTATATATTGTATATATTGGTGAAATAAAATTCCAATTAATGTTTGTAACACTAGATTGTGGTTTTAATGGGGATATTAACCTGTTAGCGGAATGAAAAACTTAATTTGGTTACTAGTTTCTATTGATAATTGAGAAATAGTAATAAAAAATGCTATTTTTGCTAACTAGATTTTGGAAATTCTTAAATAAATGAGATTTAAAATCTAATTTATGGTTTCATTATATTACTATCATCATAAATTGTAGTTTGATAAGTTAATTTTGGCAAAATCAAGTTTAGTCGTGAAATTATGAAATTTTTTGCTTGCAAGTTGTTGAAATTGATAAAATTGTAAACTGGGAATTTATATTTAATACAAATTAGTGTGATAAATATATGGTAATGGTTTCTATAATGTAGTTAGGTTATTTACTGAATATTATGACCATTAGTTTCTTTTAAACATCAAGTTTTGAAGTAAAACGGTAAATTGGCGTTTTCGGGTTTTACGAAATCAGACGGTTTGATCCATTTTTAGGCTTTCGATGAATTAAATAATGTTTTATATTATAACTAATGAGTTTTAAAACTTTGAGTTGTTTGTTGATGTTTATCTCGATCAATCGGCGTTTGTACGCCGATATCGAGCGATATTTGGTTCTTTTGCATTAGCGGGACATAGGTTTTAACCTATGCGCGTTTCGTGCGTCGTATTGGTTTTGTCCGTGATTCAGTTTATGATATTATATGTGTTTGCGTATAGGTACCCCTCACGTGGACTTCGGACGAGGAAGAAGAGGAGGGCGACATCATTTTCGACAGACAAGGACCAGGTGAGTAGATGTATATCTATAGGGGAAGTCGGGTGGATGGCGTTTAGGACCCCCGCAAACGTAGAATTAGGAATAAGTACTTATTGTCATTAGGAAGCCAGACGTGACCTTAGAATTTCGGTGAGTGGAACCCTAGTAGTGACCTTAGGTTGGACTAGATTGATTTAGAAAGACCTAACCCGAGGATGAATATCTTGGAGGAGATTCATAGGTTTCAGGTAGATACACACACGCGAACACACTGATACTCGACGTGGTGTATACGTATATGTGTATATATATATAGGACTAGGTGTAGGTATATATATATATATATACACAATACGTATATGTGATACAAGGATGTGATATGATACACGTGGATGAAACAATATAACTGGGCTTGATGCCGTGATTCTTGGTTATACGGTCGTGTTATGATGTTAGCGGATCATTAGGAAATTAGACAATGAATAGGTATACATAAATAATAAAGGGTGGTGATGATATTGAAGTACATAGGACTTTAAAATAGATCCCAGACTCTAACCTATGCCTGAAAGTCTGAAATGATATATGTGTGACTTGATTACGACATCATATAGGTGTGACTTGATTTCGATATCATATATGTGTGACTTGATTACGATATCATATAGGTGTGACTTGATTACGATATGATCTAAGTGTAACTTAATCACATTATGATACATATGACATGATATTTCTGAGGATAAATTAACGATGTATATTTATGCTGGCAGTGATATATGATTGATGTATACGATTACAGTATAGCACCTTGATCATGACATGTGTTGATGATGGTATTACGAATGATGAGACACGTAGATGATATTTGACCCGTACCCCGATATTGGGATGCCGTACGATGGATTTTACCGTACGAGGCATAGATGTGATGATTGATCCGCACTCTTGATTCGAGGAAGTCATACTACGTACGTGACGCTATTGAGGCTGGATCGCCGACTATTAGAGATATGGACTCAGACTTTAGGTGTACTATTATTTCTTATCGACTAGTTTCTTAGGTTTAGTTCCTTAGGAGGTTAGATGGACACTAGTTTAGGCTCGAGTCATATAGTTGTAGTTATACATGTATATCAAATGAGTGGTTATTACACATCTGTCTTTACATTCAGACCGTAATCATTATGGTGCATGTTCATACATATGTTTCTATAATCAGAATAACACTTTGCCTGTTAGGACACCGGCACCATTACCGATGATGCGCATATTCCACGCACACTTATTTGCCGGCTCACACACATCATCATCGGTAATTGCTATGTCACGTACACTTTAGATCATATTATCTTTTATTGATAGAATCAGCTAACAGCTAGATCGATATAATATTGTGATTGCTCTCTGGTGTTAGTATAGACATGGCATTTATTACTTAGACATTTCATGTATTCACATTTTCATGTTATCATGCAGTATTATGGGGCATATGCCGACACTTATCATATACTTACTCATGATTTTGGGATTTTGGATTTCTATGAGATTTCTGGATTTTGGGGAAAACCGCAAGAATATATAAAAACTTCTCTCTCTCTCCTCCTCTCTTTTTAAAATATAAGTTGCGGTTTTCTCGTGATGTATGTATCGTCCGCCATGAGATTTCATGTTTTCTGTTGGATTTCGAGACCCGATTCGAGGAGTGGATGAACCGTCTCGGGTACATGGTGGGCCCGGTATGGTACCCCGGGGCAAGAAGATCGAGTTGTAGACGATGAGCCTGGCATGGGAAGACTACCTACCGGTGATGTCTGGCGCGGCGGATATCCGGAGAATACCGACCGTTATCGTGTGATTTGATGATATGGGCCGATCCGGACTGACGGAGCCCGAGATATTGAGACTATGAGACATTGAGAATATGAGGTATTGAGACTTGAGATTTACATGTTTTGTGTTGATGCTTGACACGGATTTCCAGGGATTTCATCGTTGATATTTCAGATTTCTATACACATTTTACCATGATAAAAGCTAAAGATTTCTTATACAGATATATCTAAATTTCAGGATTGGTTATTTTACATTCATGGTGCATGCATACTCATTCACATGGCATAGTACTATATGAGGCACTGACACGAGCACGGAGCATTTGCACGTACACGTAGCTTATTATCCTGTATTTACTTGATGACTAGTAGTATATTAGTATATTATTATGACCTAGGATAGCGTCGTGCATTCGGTTTCTTTTCGCAGATATCTTCTACTCACGAGTTGGAAACTCACCCCCATTGTGCCAAATTTTATTACAAGTTCGATGTACAGGTTTTCCTGGCAGCTTGCTGGCACATCTTTTCACTCAGAGTGATTTGCACGGTAGGTTGGTTCACTTGTATCTACACCGCCATTGTACTTTTATTATTTCATTTGTATCAAGAAAGCTCCATCAACCAAACTTATATTATTTGATAGTTTACTGGACCAGTTATTTATTTCGACCTTAGAGTCGCGCTTGTATTATTATGGTATTTGGTGGATTTGTTTCCTTTCAAGTTTTGAGCCTCGCCCTTTGGCGTTGTATACTATTGTGCATTGGTGTGGTTGTTTCCGCCTTTTGGCGTAGAGCTAGCTCCCGTATGGGGATGCTTTTTATTGTTTGTATATATTATACTTGTTTGTACCCGTTTGGGGCCAGTTTTTACAAAGGAGACTCTGCCGAAATTTTTGAGAAAATTGGATGATGCTTTTAAACTTGTTTTCTTCATGTTTTCCTTTACTTCTTCTTTTATGGTTTAGATTTCTGGGCTTCGGCTTACATAGGTTACGTTGCGCCTCTAGACGCTTCGTAACCTAAGTGCCGGTCACCTTCCGTACTTTCGGGTCGTGACACATAAGGTAGAACTGGAAGGAGTTCAAGCTGGACAAACTAACAGCTGATGATTTGGTGATACCGGAGTATTCAATAGTTCCGAATGAAGCTCAGCCTCTCCGTGAATCTGGTAGGGTTCCTTATCCACCTGAGAGATACTACGGTTTCCTCGGTGACAGTGGAAGCGAGGATTGCATCATGGTAGATGATGACCCAACCAGGTTCACGCAGGCCATCACAAGTGGGGACTTTGTGAAATGGATGGATGCTATGCGATCTGAGATGGAATCCATGTACACCAACAAAGATTGACTTAGAAAGTTGCACCTGAAGGGGTAAAACCCATAGGGAGCAAATGGATCTATAGAAGATTCTTGGTGTAGATGGAAAAGTTGAGAATTTCACAGCTAGACTTGTTGCGAAAGGTTATCATCAATAACCAGGTGTGGATTACGATGAAACCTTTTCTCCAGTATCGATGCTTAAGTCCATCAGGATTCAAGCAGGCATCGCGGAATTGGAATATCTATTTTGATGTGGAAGTCAAAGAGATTGAGTTCCTCAAAAAGGTAGATGAACCTCGTATACACAAGAAGTGAAAGTCGACATTAGCACCACCATGAGGTTCTAGAGGAATCAAGCATGCCGAATTTAAATTATTATTAGGTGCTAAGCTAGACTAACAAGATCTTTACTAGATAATCAGGGTTTGCCTTTGTGATGTGATGAACTTAAGAGAAGAAAAGAGTATACAACCTTTGTAGTTCAAGTCCTTCTCTTCAATAGCTCCGGGTTAAAGTCCACGCAACTCTACTAGGCTCCTCTTCGAGTTGAACAAACCTCCTTCATGATCTTCGCGCCAAAGAAAATCCACCCGAAGTCTACAAGCTCAAGCTAACCCTTCACTAATCTCATTAGTGAAGGCAACACTCCAAATCAAATTGCTAATCCAATGTGTGATGGTGAAGTAGGGGTTTAATTTGCTCACTAGTTTGTGTTCAAGCTTCATGATTCACATCTCATGTGAGGGTTGAAGCTCGAACCATGGCATTTGTGGAAGAAGAAGAAGCTAAAGAGCAACAATGGGAGCAACTCAAGAAAAATGGCTAAGTGTTGAGAATGAGCTAGAATGAATGGAAACTCATGACCCCCACTCATTCAAGCCTGGAATTTTGCAATATAAAATTACAACCATGCTTGAATAATGAGTCAAAATGAATAAACTATGAATAAAGCCCATGCTTGCAACCATGCTCTCATTTTCCACCTCACTTTCTATTTTTCTCAAAAATAGAAATCATGCCATGCTTCATTATATATCATATATATTAATATATATATTATGAAGAATAACTAGTGAGCTTATGATATTAGTTAAGATATAATTATATCACATATAATGTATATCACATTATTAAATCAATACTTGATTTAATAATCCGGTTATATCACATATGACCGACTAATATAATTTATCTGTATATCACTTTATTAAATCAACACTTGATTCGACAATCTGGTTATATCTCATATAACGGAACCGATAACAGATAACTGTCAGATTATAATACGGTATCATATACACATATTTAATCAGGCTCACACACATATCACATATGTGTCCTACTTTGTTTCGCTTGAAGCAGTGAACTTCTGTGTGGGACTCTAAAGACTCGTCAATATGCCAGCAGTAGGTGATGATCACATCAGTCACCCACAAGCCGTCAGCGGTACTAGCAGGACGTAACGGCTACCCGGGTATTGAGCGATATGAAGATTAACAAGCAAGCTTGTCCATAGTCTCCATGAAACCTATCAGTAACACTACCGTACAGTCCGGTCTCTTCGTCTGATATGCCGCATATCATGTCTAGGGGTGGTAACTGTCAGGCCCCAGTAACGTGATAAGTGTAAGTCTACGGTAGCGCCCCGGCCGTCTACAGACGCCAAATGCGGAACAAAAACTTTTTAACTGGCGCTATCGTATACTTTAACCCGGATCTGCCATTATTGCTAAACTAACAAACTGTAAAGAGTGTAGAAAGGTTATACCGAACGATCCGAGTCCTTTGTTCTTTAACCATCATCCCACGCTCCGTTACGGCTGCTCCGATCTCGTCGATCTCTGATCTGCTCGTCCAGGTGGCACCACGTCGACGATTCTTTAAACGGGCTCCCGCCTCTGACTCGAGGCAACTCGGTCATCAAGTTTGCTAAAAGAGACGACCAAGATTGATGTAGAGAATGAGTAGATGACTTTGTCTCACTTCGTCCAAAGCCGTGGACGATCAGTTAATGAAGTTGCCGATGGAAATGAAATGGAACAAGAAATGAACTATGAAATTTCCATGTATCCAAAACTTTAGTCTTTTCTTTTTAACAACCATAATCTTTTTCCAAGTGAAAACTCAAGTGAGAGTGAGAAGGAGGAGGGGGGCCGGCCACTTATATGGAGGAGGAGGGTGAGTGTAGGAGCAATCAAGGAGGTGACCATAAACAAGAAGCTTATCCTCACAAAAATATCAAGAACAAATATCTTAAGGAAAACAAGAATCATTGAAGTCAAAGCATGAGTCATAATCCTTGTCACCACTTTCTAGAAACTTCTAGAACCTTCTAGAAGCATGACTCACCCTCATCCAAGAAAAGATAAATCCGTCTTTAACCGAATGTTAAAAGACGGCTGATAGAAAACTGGAAACTGGCAACTTCCAAAAGTGATCCTGAAACAACTTTCAGGATAACCCCGTATCTGTATAAATATACCCGCATTTGTATTACGACCGAATACAAATGCAACTGAGACAAAGATATTATATCTACTCAATATAATACTCGGATCTGGTTTAAACTAAAGCCGACCAGTATCATCTGCCCAAAAAATAACACGTGCGTAAACGCACGTGCATTTTCCGAACCCTGCCATAAAACCATACGACCTCTACAACGTTTCGCCCGAACTTGGCAAACTATCTATGGGGGACTCTAATAACTCGTCAGTACCCTGGCAGTGGGTTTAACCACAAACCGTCAGCGGCACTAGCTATGCATAACGGCTGCCCATGGACTGACCTCAAGGGAGGCTGATGAGCGAACTCATCCAGAAACCCTACTGAGCCTAACAGTGACAATGTATATACAGTCCAGTCCGTTCGTCAATGAGTATCGCATATCTACCTAGGGGGCTAGTAACGTCAGACCCCCAATAGCAGTATAAGTCGTGTCGGAGTATAGCCCAATAACACCCTGAGATACTACTGGAGTACCTACCAGTAAATCTCCTGCTACGGCCGTGGGCTTTGTGTAATGGCTCTCCTAGACACAGCACGATCTCGCCCCCAATACCGGGAGAGACGAATCCCCTGCCGATCCGCTCACGTGCCTCCATATGGCTCGGGACTGTACCCAAAAGCTACCTGTTTGCACGACTCCTTTGAGCCGTGGTAGGGTAGCAATCAAAGCACAGTGGGAACTCACACGAGACAAATGACGACCTCAGGTCGATGAACTAACCTGTACACATGTCACCAGGGAACTGCTATCTGACGATATGTATAATACCAACTAGCAGGTTCCCGGCGAGTCCTGTCCGGTGTACTCATAACCCAATGAGCACCTGTATACATCTTAGGTGATCCAACTGACACCAGTGGCTTGTGAGACCGGCCACCGCCCCTCTTCGGGGTCTCGACTGTACACACTAGTCTACTCCGGAGTATCGATGCCCTGTCTCGAAACTCCCACGACCAGGGACCACAATTAAGGATATGCGTATAAACCACCAAACTCTCACGTATATGATCGCCATCATACTGTTGGAGGTAAAGCAAGATCCTAAGGGCTCTATCAAAGTGTAACATGTAGGGTTGCTAGGCACGCGCACAAGGGTCTATGAGGCATCAACCATGCCCGATTAAAAATTTAGCCGTGCCGAACAACCCGAATACGGATCTTTAGACTAGAGATTAGGCGAAAACTAACATGCTAAACATTTTAACACTAAGTGAGAGGGATTACAACCTTTGTAGATCCGGTCCTTCACTTCATATGCTCCGTGTTGTGGTCCCTTCGCTGCGATCACCGGGTTCCGGACTCTCGAGAGGTTCCACAAAGAGAAAGATGCAACCTTTGCTTCCGATCTTCGATATTAAGATGATCTACCTTGAAGTTCCGTTAACACAAGCTAACACTCATTAAATGATGTGAACACCCTCATCTAAATGGCAAGGGAAGATGAGGATGATGAAGTAGGATTTTTGCTCTCTTTATTTATCTTTTTCCCACATATTTTCATCACAAAATATCAAAGCAAGAAAGCTTTTTTGAGCAAGGAAGAAGAAGGAAGAAGATGAACAATAATAGAATTCCTTTTTTGTGATGAATAATGCAAAAGAGATAATGATGAATTATGCAACCATGGTTGACTTAACCATTGTAGAGAATTGACCAAGGGTTAGGGTTTGGGTTGAGTTAAGAATGAGTCACTTGAAAATATCTTTTCCAAAACAAAATAGAAAACCTTCTAGAATCTACTAGAAGTCATTAACCCAAATCAAACCCTAATCTTGATTAATCTTTACTAAACATGTTGCATTAGTTATCATATCATGTTACAATATTATATATCACATATATAATATTTATTGTAACCAAATAAAATAATACAATTAACATATATCGCATATATATCAATGTATTACCCGAGTGAGAAAAAGAATCTTTTAGTGAGCTAATATTAGTTAATGCAATTTAATATATCATATATATTATTATACATTAAATTATCGAATCAACACTTGATCTGACAATCCGGCTATATCGCATATAACCGACTAATATTTATCCGTACAGATTCATCGAATCAACACTTGATCCGATGACCCGGCTGATATCAAATATCTCGAGAATAGAATACGGTATCTCATATCGTATTATCCTCGGTCCCGCACATATCATATATGTGCTCCTACTCCATTTTGCCTGAACCAAGAAACCTCTGTGTAGGACTCTAAAGAATCGTCAATACGCCGGCAGTAGGTGATGATCATATCAAACACCCACAAGCTGCAAGCGGTCAGCTAAACGTAGCAGCTACCCAGGTATTGAGCGCTCAGAAGATCAACAAGCAAGCCTGTACATTCTCCTGTGAATCCAAACAGTAACACTCCCGTACAGTCCGGTCTCGTCGTCTGATATGTTGCATATCTTGCCTAGGGGTGGTAAACGTCAGACCCCAGTAGCTCGATAAGTCGTGTCGATATGAGGTCTATAACAGTTCGAGAAACTACTGATAACACTTACTAGTAAATCTCAGCAACCCTGGCCAGGGATTTCCGGTTATAGCCAATCGAACACAGCACAACATCTACTCCCTATACCGGGAGAGACGAATCCCCTCCTATCGCTCATTGCCTCCATGTGATTCGGGACTGTACCCAAAAGCCACCTTTTTGCACGCCCTCTTAGACGTGGTATGATGGAAATCAAAGCACAGTGGGAATCACACAAGACTCTATGACGATCTCGGGTCAACAGACTACTCTGTACCAGTGTCACCGGAGAACTGCCATCTGACGTGAGGTATAATACCATCTGAAGTTCTCGGCGAGTCCGTCCAGTGTACCCAGTCTCCACTGAGCACCCGTACACCATCCTTGATGTCAAACACCGATGGATATGGGATCATCCATCGCCCATCATATGGGTCATGATGCGTATACGCTAGTCTACTCTGGTGCATCGATGCCCTATCTTGATACACCCTCGACTAGGAACAGTTATAGGATGTACTCGTCGACTACCGTGGCCCCACTAGTATGATCTCATCATAGTCCCAGTAGTCGAGTACATATCCTAAGGGCTTTATCAACATGTAATATATAGACAATCAGAGTACATGTTAAGATAAAGTATAACCAGATAGCATACTATCATGTCGAGCAAGAAAGTCCTCCCTATATATGTCCTAGCATCCACTACAATATACATCGTTTGTACAGTAATGGCCTCTAGGGCATACATATAACTAACAATCTCCCACTTGCACTAGGGCCATCTGTTGTGGTATCACATACCCAACAATTAGCTGCGGTTGAAGTATCTCATACTCAACCATCCCATAAAAGTCTCTACTGGGAAAAAGGCCTTTGTGAGTGGATCCGCGCTGTCGTCCTCTGTGTCTACTCTCCTAACCTCGATCTCCCTGGAGATCAACCATCTCCATGATCAGATGATACTGCCTAAGAATTATATCTGGATTTCTGATGGGACGGTAGTTCCTTGGGTAATGCCACAACTCCATTGTCACACAAAGGTAGGAACGAAGTTCATCTCATGAACTTATATCTATCCAGACTGCCTCTTTGGTAGCATCCTTGGTAACGATGTATCTTTCCTTTAATCGTCTAGTAAGTCACGGTATCTAGCTTGGAACTCTTCCAACATACCATCCCTCCACTGAGGGTAAAAACAATGCCTGCGACTGACATTCAGTCGTCCTTATCACCCAGGAACCTTTCCAGTGATTCTCCCCAGGATCGATTGATACCATCTCACTACATCTAGTGAGTATCCTAATATCCAATTACATCTATCTTATAGATGAAAACACAGGATTTAGGAGGTATCAGTTTGATCCTATATGGATAATCCTTGTGATAAGCGGAGATTGACTGAGCGTAGCATAAGAAATTCCTTCCCTATCAAAAGTATGTCATCCACGTACTCTACGTAGATCACCACCATACTCCCTACTACCTTTTTGTATATACAAGGTTCATCTACCATTTTGATGAAGTCAAACTCTTTGACTACCACATCAAAACAGATGTTCCAACTCCGCGATGCCTGTTTTATCATATAAAACATCTTGCACACGTTTCCGCTGCTCCCACTGTCTACGAAGCCCACTGGCTGTGTACTTATAGACGCTATCTTCTAAATCATCATTTAGACAAGCAGTCATGACACCCAACCACCAGATATCGTAGTCATAGTATGTAGCCGTGGCAAGTAGGATCTGGATAGACTTAAGCATAGCTTTGAAAGTCTCAACTTCACCATGTACACAAAGTAATCTTCTCAAGATATACTCGCTCCTAATGGGGATTTAACCCTTCAGATAAAGCAACCAAAGTCCATACTTTGTTGGTGTATAAGGATTCCATCTCAGATCGATAAGCACCCAGCCATTCTTACAGAGTCCCACTCCTGATGGCCAGCTCGAAACTAGTTGGGTCATCATCTCATAATGCAATCCTCGCTCCCACTTTCATAGAGAAACCGAAGTATCTTTTAGGTGGGTGAGGAACCCTACTAGATCGGCGGAGAGGCTGAGGTTCGTTGGAAACTATTGAATCCTTTGGTTCTACCAAATCATCAGCTGCAGTTTGTATAGCTGGAACCTTTCCAATTCTACATAACAGACCTTGCCTCGAGCTTGTCCGGATTTTGGTTTTAGACATAGGCCGGACAACCCCAAATCTTAACAAGCTTAAGATATGGGCTCTTCCCTTTCCATATCACATATGAAATGGTAGGCAACTGATTTGATTTGAACCCTATTCAATAGGTATGCAGCTTCTCAAGAGCATAACACCCAAAAGGAAATAGGAAACTCAGTAGTACTCATCATAGAGCACACCATATCTAATAGGGTGCTATTGCTCCGCCCCGATACACCGACGTGCTGTGGTGTATACGAAGGAGTAATGCTGAGAGAGAATCTCATTCTCCTTTAGAATAATCCAGGAATCCCATGCTCAAGTATTCTCCTCCTTGATCTCATCAAAGGACATAATACTTATACCCGTATTTTGGTTCTCTACTTCTAATTTATATTCTGTGAATATCTCAAAAGGTTCGGACCTGTGTTTCAACAGAAACATATGTCTGAATCTTGAGAGATTATCAGAGAATGTAATGAAGTCGAAAGAACCGATCTTGGCATGTGTAGACAGGGGACCTTACATACATCAACATGTATCAATCCCAAGAGTTCACTAACTCTTTCTCTGTTTCCAATAAACAGAGCTGTGGTCATCTTATCATTGTGACATGACCGGCAAGTTTCACAAGATGTAAATTCAAACTAATTTAAATATGCATCTATATGTAACTTAGCTAGTCGGGTCGCATTGATATGACCTAGTCTACAATACCTCAAGAAGGATTCGTTCATTTCTGAACTCTTCCTCTTGTGTGTGTTCCGTATACTTAGAACTGTAGTTTGATTTAGAACGACAATGCTTTTAGATGACGTGCCTGAACCGATCAACTCTTGATATAGGAAATGTTTAAAACATTATCCAACAATACAAAATTATATCCTTTCTTTAATAATAAAGAGACTGATATGATTTTGTATATCAGGTTCGGTATCTAATAACATTTGTTCAGAATCAATGTATTCTGGTAATACAGGGTGATAGTGACCAACAGACTTGGCTGCAACCCTTGCACCGTTTTCTGTCTCATGAAACTTATCACCCGTTCTCAGTTCTCTACCTATCTGTAGCCCATGTAACAAATTACATATGCGGGATCCTGATGCGGTATCACATACCCAGGACGTAAAGGATACTGAGAAACAGTTCTCTATAATGAACACACCCGAAGATGATGCATCAGTATGCACTTTCTTCGTTTGGGCGGCACGGGAATTCTGGTAATCCCCAATTTCCTGCTCTGTCTTATAACAATTATAAGTTGGAGCGGGACCAACGTTCTCCAGCTCAGTATAACAAGCGGGTTCGGTCAATATATCCGTTTTATTATCTTGATTAAGGCGTGATATGGTCGCTACCTGGAGAGAGAGAGAAGAAAACACTCAGCGTATGCTCTTGCAAGATTAGATTGGTTATCTAATATATCTAATCAGGATGTCTCCCACTGTTTTAATCAAATCTTCCTTCAAACCCTAAAAGGAAAAACTAGCCGGGATTAATTACACGCTACAAGTTCGCCAATCTTTCAGCAAGGCAGTGTCGGTACTTTGAGGGAGGTCCCCCGTGCTTTCGCACGAACCTTATTAATGTAAACCTCGTTTTCCCAGAGGCGTAACCCCATTGACACCTTTCTAGACACCTACTTGATCGGCTAATTGTAATGTGTAAAACTCTCCCAGGAGTAACTCTTACTCGCAGCGGGTATCGGGATCCAACTATCTCATAGAAGGTATGCAATCTTATTGCAAATTTCAACACTTGAAATTCCCAATAATATTTTACCCCTAGCACTTATGACCTTAACTAAGGTCAACATATCATAAGCACTAGTCAAGTACTACCCGTCATTTCATGATTAATCAGACCCACCCTACATGACCCTCAACTATGGTCGACATAATCACATGAATGTCCTAACTAATCGCATCATATGCAGTGTAGGAAGACATCACTTAGCTACCGTACACTACGCCTCAACTAAAGTCGACATACGCAGCACGAATACTAAGTACTCTACTTCCTAAAATGACGGAGGGCTACGACGGGTTTTTCAGAAAACCTTTTGCGTAATGAACTTGATATCGTTGTAGAATCAAATGATTTTAAAATGGAGTGTTTTTGAGGCTTTTCTAGTTTTGCTAAAGGGGTCACTCCCGGTGAAGGGCTCGTCGGCCCTTTCCTCGTCGAATGAGGTGCGGGATATATCATATATATCACTATGCAAAGCAAGAACTATAGAAGCAATCAAAAGACAAACCGAGTTTGTAGCATCTGCCAATTATTGCTAAAGGAGTCACTCCCGGTGAAGGGATCTCGGTCCTTTCCTCATCGAATAAGGTGCAGGATATATCATATATACCGCTGTGCAAAGCAAGAACTGTAGCTACCTGTTTTTGAAAATTCGATTCCACAACATCTTAGGTTTCTTTTATTTCATTAATCTCATTAATGAAGTCCCATTTTATTATGCTTCACAAGCATCTCTTTTGAAACGAAATCTGCAATATAACATATATCTCATATATATAAAATAAACATTCGACTCAGGCAGTAATATGATCTCATCACAGAACATTGCAGCAGAAGAAACATATATGAAATATTGGATATACTAGGACGTCCGTGTTTTCAATACGAGCCTGTATAAAACACGGATTCCACGGTCGCGATGAATAGCCAAACCCACATCCCTAGACCCCTACGAGAGCGGCAAGTAACACTGCCAATTCTAGGGTTAGGAGACCCGGTCTCGACTCCTCGAGATGGTCTCCCACTGGACCCTAGAACCCGGTTACTTGTGCTCCCCGCCTTGGGTCTACCTAATGCAGAAAAGTAAATAATATACAACGGTGACATCTTCCGCAACCTGGAAGTGCCCCAATAAAAGAATATTACATACAAATGAATTTTACATGAATGAAAAAGAAAAAACTCTCATCTCACATAAAACCCCCGGCTATTCAAAATGCGACGATCCAATATAACATATCACAGCAACACATAATATCACATATCATCAACGTAACCAAGTATGCGTATCCCGATTGTCGTTGATGTATAGCAACGAAGCCGGCGATACACCACATACTACGCTTACGGTCACAGAAAAGAAAGTGTAAAACTACAACAGTTGGAATCCGCAACCTTCTTTAGACATCGCATGCCTAACCAAATGAATTCCTTAGACATCACATGCCTAACAATTATAAACCCCGCATTTTAGTCTCATTATCGAAAACTCTTTTCAATATCAAGTCGGGCAATTCAACAAGATTCCCGACGTCCTGATCGAATGCTCGTCGCAAACTTTAGTAGACGGCCGCACCCCCAGATGCCGTCGACGAAGTGCACTGAGGCGGAACACCGCTGCCGCGAGCACCCGAACGGATGCTTTCGGTGACGGGGTTCTCCTACAGTCACTTGGTCGGGCTATGGGGCGTAGCTGTCTATTAAGTTTACCCGGCGAGTATCCGCGTACACTACGTGATTGCGACGGACTTTTGATCATATCAAAATTCCGTGGCAACCGATCATCTGAGACTAAACTGCTATGTCTATAATATTCAAATCAGTTATCTCATAACTACCTGTGAATTCCAAATATTGTATCACATTCCAGATAAATAGACAAAGTTAAACTTTCCGATCAAATCATCAAACATCCAAGATTTCCCCAATATATCTCAACACTTGAAATCAGTTTAAAAACATCCATCACATGCCACAGTACCAATGGTCCAGCCGTAGAAGGGTCAAGCCAACGCCTCACATGTGGCACGCCGTACTGCCCCAAACCCTAAGGTTCAAAAGGCAGTTCAAGACGGTCACATAGTCGAGTTAAGGTTTGTTGTCTTCTAGAGGGTCCACCGCGTTACTTGCACGACTTAGAACGTTCTTAAACACGAGAAAAAATCCAACTTTTGAAAAATTTTCCGACAGGGGAAAATGTGAGTTATTGATATCCGTTCGAACTTTTTAACAGTTTCTAAAAGTTATCCGGACAAACTAAACAAAGTTAAATTATCCGATCGAATCAACGATTCCCCAATACAACCCTTGAAAACTCAACACTTGAGTGGAATTAAAATATTCCCAGAAAAAATTAACAAGAAAGGGCCTAAAAATAATTACATGAAATTTCAGGGACTAAGTCCAAATTTTGGCCGCGGAAGCGCCGCAAAAGCCATGGTTTCGCCGCGGTTCCGCGGTCAAATTTTCGAGTTAGAGGTCTGTACTTCACAGTAATTCTTAGTTTTTCCTTCTTAATTATATGAGAATTTTTAATTCAGAAAAAACCTCATTTTTGAAAAATGTACAGAGAGGGTTCCGTGTCGGGGTTTCGGCGTTCGATCGGAGTTTAAACTTCGTCTAGACTTCGCCTAAAGCTCTAGCTTGGCTCTGATACCACTGTAGGGTTGCTAGGAACGCGCACAAGGGTCTACGAGGCATCAACCATGCCCGATTAAAAATTTAGCCGTGCCGAACAACCCGAATACGGATCTTTAGACTAGAGATTAGGCGAAAACTAACATGCTAAACATTTTAACACTAAGTGAGAGGGATTACAACCTTTGTAGATCCGGTCCTTCACTTCATATGCTCCGTGTTGTGGTCCCTTCGCTGCGATCACCGGGTTCCGGACTCTCGAGAGGTTCCACAAAGAGAAAGATGCAACCTTTGCTTCCGATCTTCGATACTAAGATGATCTACCTTGAAATTTCGTTAACACAAGCTAACACTCATTAAATGATGTGAACACCCTCATCTAAATGGCAAGGGAAGATGAGGATGATGAAGTAGGATTTTTGCACTCTTTATTTATCTTTTTCCCACATATTTTCATCACAAAATATCAAAGCAAGAAAGCTTTTTTGAGCAAGGAAGAAGAAGGAAGAAGATGAACAATAATAGAATTCCTTTTTTGTGATGAATAATGCAAAAGAGATAATGATGAATTATGCAACCATGGTTGACTTAACCATTGTAGAGAATTGACCAAGGGTTAGGGTTTGGGTTGAGTTAAGAATGAGTCACTTGAAAATATCTTTTCCAAAACAAAATAGAAAACCTTCTAGAATCTACTAGAAGTCATTAACCCAAATCAAACCCTAATCTTGATTAATCTTTACTAAACATGTTGCATTAGTTATCATATCATGTTACAATATTATATATCACATATATAATATTTATTGTGACCAAATAAAATAATACAATTAACATATATCGCATATATATCAATGTATTACCCGAGTGAGAAAAAGAATCTTTTAGTGAGCTAATATTAGTTAATGCAATTTAATATATCATATATATTATTATACATTAAATTATCGAATCAACACTTGATCTGACAATCCGGCTATATCGCACATAACCGACTAATATTTATCCGTACCGATTCATCGAATCAACACTTGATCCGATGACCCGGCTAATATCAAATATCGCGAGAATAGAATACGGTATCTCATATCGTATTATCCTCGGTCCCGCACATATCACATATGTGCTCCTACTCCGTTTTGCCTGAGCCAAGAAACCTCTGTGTAGGACTCTAAAGAATCGTCAATACGCCGGCAGTAGGTGATGATCATATCAAACACCCACAAGCTGCAAGCGGTCAGCTAAACGTAGCAGCTACCCAGGTATTGAGCGCTCAGAAGATCAACAAGCAAGCCTGTACATTCTTCTGTGAATCCAAACAGTAACACTCCCGTACAGTCCGGTCTCGTCGTCTGATATGTTGCATATCTTGCCTAGGGGTGGTAAACGTCAGACCCCAGTAGCTCGATAAGTCGTGTCGATATGAGGTCTATAACAGTTCGAGAAACTACTGATAACACTTACCAGTAAATCTCAGCAACCCTGGCCAGGGATTTCCGGTTATAGCCAATCGAACACAGCACAACATCTACTCCCTATACCGGGAGAGACGAATCCCCTCCTATCGCTCATTGCCTCCATGTGATTCGGGACTGTACCCAAAAGCCACCTTTTTGCACGCCCTCTTAGACGTGGTATGATGGAAATCAAAGCACAGTGGGAATCACACAAGACTCTATGATGATCTCGGGTCAACTGACGACTCTGTACCAGTGTCACCGGAGAACTGCCATCTGACGTGAGGTATAATACCATCTGAAGTTCTCGGCGAGTCCGTCCAGTGTACCCAGTCTCCACTGAGCACCCGTACACCATCCTTGATGTCAAACACCGATGGATATGGGATCATCCATCGCCCATCATATGGGTCATGATGCGTATACGCTAGTCTACTCTGGTGCATCGATGCCTTATCTCGATACACCCTCGACTAGGAACAGTTATAGGATGTACTTGTCGACTACCGTGGCCCCACTAGTATGATCTCATCATAGTCCCAGTAGTCGAGTACATATCCTAAGGGCTTTATCAACATGTAATATAGAGACAATCAGAGTACATGTTAAGATAAAGTATAACCAAATAGCATACTATCATGTCGAGCAAGAAAGTCCTCCCTATATATGTCCTAGCATCCACTACAATATACATCGTATGTACAGTAATGGCCTCTAGGGCATACATATAACTAACAACTCTCACGTATATGATCGCCATCATACTGTTGGTGGTAAAGCAAGATCCTAAGGGCTCTATCAAAGTGTAACATGTAATCAGTCACCTGAACATGTACTTGTCTGATAAAGGCAAACCAGATAGCATACTATCATCTCGAGTAAGACTGTCATACCGGTGTAGGTCCTCCGCAATCATTGCAATCACGTACCTGCGATCCAATAATTGACTATGAGGGCACTATCTCCAACAATCTCCCACTTGCACTCAAGGCTAATTATTGCGATGTCGACTACTCACAGCCCGTGTGAAACCGAACATCCAACTCCTCTACTAATCAGTTTCACAAAGCCCGTTTGTAAAACTATTGTGTTCGAGAAATATCCTCAGTGAGTGGATCCGTCTAGAAGTTTCTTTCTATATCTCTCTTAATCTCAAGTCCGCGGAGAAAGCCATCTCCCGAATTGAGTAATAACTGTCTTAGAATATGTCTGGATATCTGATGGGACCTAGTTCATAAATGAACTCCAAATCCAAACTTCTTAGACTGTATCGATCACTGAACCTAATCAGTATCCGGCACCATGCCTCCCACAGTATTCTCTTGGACCACCTGTCCATAAAACTGTCCCTCTTCGTCAGAGGGAAAAACTATAACTCTGACAATCACTCTGTCAACCATGTCACCTTTGAAGCCTGTATTGATAACCGTCTCCCGAAAGATGCTGCCGTCATCAAATCCGTAGAACATGTACTTATGTTCTAAAACCGCTTCCTTATGTTTCTCCAGGATTGGATTAATATAAACTCATCGCATCTAGTGCAAAAACAACATCTGGTGTGGTACCTGACATCTCATGATTGACTCAGTTGCTTAAGCAAGTGATCTGTCAATCATGCACATCCCTCTCCCCTTTAGTCTATACGACACCTTTAGAGAGGGTGACTCCATCACCTGCAGGTACACCACCAAGCTAGGAGTCAACTATTCTAAAAACCATTAGAATATCTGTCAAAGTACCCACATTGGGAAACTACCCAAATCCAGATCTAAAACCATAGATCTAGAAACCAGAATGTCTGATATTATATCCATATCCTGTCTGGAGAAACCACTGTATGACGACCACAGTACAACCGATCGTAGTATAGGAATTTTACTTCCTACTTTGTGTATGTCATTCAGATACCTTGACATCACACCCTACTACCTTCTTAACAGATCCATCCTCTATCCTGATTGAAGTCAAACCCATGACTGTCATATCAAAATTAGATGATCTATCTCCGCTATAACTGCTCAAGTCTATAAATAGACATAAGCTACTTGCCCACTAAACTTCCGCTGCTCCTACTGACTACGACAACCCTCCTACCGGGTCTCATAGCCTGGAACATTAGTAGTGTCAAGTCTGGGTAGATAAGAACCTCCCTGTCACCGTCCTTGAGGCTACCGAAGTACCTCTCGGGTGTCTGAGGTTACCCACCATATCTGCGGAGTGGCTATTGGAATGTCAAACCTGATTGAATATATAGGTCCTATTAAATTTTCCGTAATCGTTCGCGGTTCTGGAATCACTTCCAGTTCTACCATACTCCCACTACTGTTTTCTGAAAAAATCCATTTTTACTAAAACTGTGGCGAGTCAAGAACAATATCACTATTGATCTTCCAAATGGTAGAATATCAACCCTCGTCATAGCCAGGGTCAACCCACAAACAGCCATTACAGAAACGTGCCCTGAGTTATCCAGAGTCTGGTTTTAAGCATAAGCTGGACAACTCCCCGTACCTTAACATCTTTTAAGGTACGATCCATTCTATATCCAATATAGAAACTTTGGCACTTATTTAATTGGAACCAGATTCAAATCATGCAACTGTCTCCAGTGCATATCAACTTAATGGAAAGAGGCTAATTAGCATTACTCAACTTAGGAATCCATCCAATTATGAGTAACCTGAAAGAGAAACAAGTTTCTCAAAACCATTACTATCATCTGAATACCAATCACAAGAATCTACATCTTCGATCTTTTTGAAGAATTCCGATACTTGTGACACCTAGTTCTCTACTTTATTCTTATACCCACAACTTCTCAAAAGTTAGACCTTGTATTTGTACGAAACACTTGTCTAAATACTAGAGAAGTTATATGTAAACAGAACATAGTACGAGGACCTACCCCTTTGTCCTGATGGACACTGGATAACATACAATACTCTGTATAAGTCCGCTGAGTTAAACAACTCAAAACCTGTGCGTCGTAGGTTGAAAACTATACCCTGGCGATTTCCTCAAATATCACCAATTACAACGAATTCCGATATAATGAGGATAATCACCTATTTCCCAATAACTTACTCCTACTCATCATCTGTAAAACCATACAGATATGAGAATGAAACCTGGTAAATACATACCCTTGGAGTAAGTATCTAATCGGGAAAACAGTTTTCCTTAACAATGCACTGAAACATGAAAATGTTTCGTAGGGGTATCCTGGTATTCATAGTAATGCCTCTTCTATAATCCAATTCATGACTTCAACCGTATATTTTATTGCCATCTCTCCAAATCCCTTTATTTGTCTTTAGTCGTTACCTTCTGTACACCATCGTTAGGCTAAATGGTTTTCTTCCTTCCCTACCGTTCGGCACCAGCCTATGGTTTGGAAGAAGACTATCCAGTAAGCATAATAGGTGTACCCTCCTAAACCAAGGAGTACTCGCATCTTGAGAGAAGGTGATGATAAAAGACAATTGAATAATACCTTATTCTTTTAAAGGTGAAATAGGAGGGGCGATGAAGTACGCGGTTTGATCGTGAATGATATCAGTTGCAATTTATTTTGCCCTCTTTCTAATCCCTTTATTTTGTCTTTACATATTACCTTCTGCACACCCTACTTAGGCTAATTGGTTTTCTTCATTCCCTACCTTTCGGCACCTGCCTATGGTTTGGAATAAGACTATCCAATAAGCGTAATAGGTGTACTCTCCTAAATCAAGGAGCCCTCGCAACCTGAGAGAAGGGGATAATAAAAGACAACTGAATAAACCAATTCTATTTCTCCTGAACCTTGATCCATCCTCGAAGAAGTCCCTTCGAGTTCGTATATAATCATACGATGGATCTATCCAATGGAAGTGGACGTCCTTAGAAATACGGGTGTTCTGAGAAATGCAAAGGGTAAAAGAAGGAGTGGCAATGACTTATGCAACTTAGACAATCCAAAAGCCAGTATTTTAAGAAGTTTCGGTCAACTTGGTCACTGAGTCATAGTCTAGGGTCGGTCAAAGGTCGCTGCCAAAGAGAGAGAGAAAAGAAACACTCTGCGTGCACTCTAACCTAGATCAGAATGGTTATCACTTTTTCTAATCCGGAAACCTCCCACTGTCCTGTCAAATTCTCCCCTAAACCTGAAAGAAGAATCAATCGGGATCACCCGAAGAGTAAACCAACTCATCAGTGGGAATCGGGATCCAACTCTCATCGCATGATAACGTGATGGAATGCATCCACGTTACTCATACTCCAGAAGGTATGCGCATACTTGGCAAGTTTCAGTTTCTTTAGAAACTCCCGATATGATTTTTGCCCCATGCTCTTATAACCTTGGCGTTAGGTCAAAATGTCATAAGTCACATGCCAAGTTCTACCCGTCACTATCTTGTTAATTTGAACCCACCCGCACATGCCCTTGGCGTTAGGTCAAAATGGCAGAACGGCTGTCCCAAACCAACTCATCTATCTATTCAACAATTGAATACCCAGCAGCTACCAAAACACTATGCCTTGGCGTTAGGTCAAAATACATAGCTTGAATACTACTGAATACCCAAAAGAAGTGATGGAGGGTACGGCTGGTTTTTGGCGAAAAACCTTTAACGTAGTGAACTTGATATCGCTAAAGGAACCTGATAGCTTTTTTAAATATAGTGGCGAAAACCTTTTGCTAAAGAGGTTATTCTCGGTGAAGGGATCTCGGCTCTTTCCTCGTGGAATGAGGTGCAGGATATTCCACTGAATACCGCGATGCAAAGCAACTTGTAATCGACTATAGTAAAGTTATTACCCTGACGCAAACTTCTGCCCAAGGGGTCAGTCCCGGTGAAGGGATATCGGCCCTTGCCCCGTCGAATGAGGTGCAGGATATTCCACTGAATACCGCTATGTAAAACAAAAGGAAACGTCTTTGCAATAACACTTTTTAAATTTGTTCCAACAACTGCAAACAGGTTTGTTTTACTTTCCATTGATCAAAATCAATGCAGTCCCATCAATTAATCACACCAGAAAAGAACGAAAATAAAATGTACGTATATGCCATCCGCATTCGTCACTGGGTCCCGTCATCACCCGTTAGGTTACTTAACTAACGACAGAGCGGGGACTGGACTAGCGCGGGTGTAAAACATATACAACATCTAATAGTATATAAACCAATATACAATATCGCTCCAGGCGTGATAATATGCAACATTACAGAAAAGTAATAAGCATCATAGAACAATACAGATAATCTGGGATCCCCGGGTTTCACAGAGCCGCTGCTGAAACCCGACGATCCCCTGTCGTGTGGATAGCCTGTGCAATGAAACCTAGACCCCTACGGGTACGGCAAGTTACCCGCCAAAACCTGAAGCGAGGCAGCCCCCTACAGCAAAGTGAATGGACCACCTTGCACTTCACGGAATCCGGTAAACTTGGGCACCCCTCCTTGGGTCAACCTGTACCCCCTATGAGTGCGGCGAATAATCTGCCAATTCTAGAGTGAGGCCCCTTTGCCTCTCAAAGCCATGAGATGCGGACCCGTTGCCCTCCAGAACCCGGCTATCCGTGCACTCCGTCGCGGGTAAAACTAGTACAAAAATAAAAAAATAGTACAACAGGTACATCGACCGCAACCTGGTCGTGCCCCAAAAGAATATTATACAATAGGCAGTGACGGCAGTCCACATGTTGGACGCTCGCCCCGCAATATCAAAAGTACAAATAAACTCAAACTGTACTACCATTGCACACTGCTATCCACCACGAAAAATCGGCAACATCATAGCACAACACAGAACATCAACGCGAATGTCACGTTCGCAAACCCGTCTAAAAGAACTATAGCAATCAGACGCGGTTTACCGATCAAATGACATTCCCGGTCGGAGATATAATGTAAGCTCTGTAAACTAACATGTTTAAATTTCGATCGACTAAATATCACAAAGTGGGCCCCACGAACAACTGGTGAACAGTAACAAAATCTGGGCCCAAAAGATATATACCAAAAACCCCAAATTCCAACAGAGAAGGCACAGACCAAATTTGGTGCACTGATCCCATAGAATGGCCGCGGATACGCGGCCAAACCATGGGTTTGGCCGCGACTCCGCGGCGGTTTGGTGGGATCACGTGCTCAAATTTGGTCGGTGTACTTCTGAAACCCTGCACAACTTTCTGTGATATGTGGAATAATTTTAGGACATCATTTAAAATCGACAGAAACTGTGAAATTGTAAAAATGCGGTTTTTGATTTCCGGTTCGATCGATGTTTTAAACGTGTTAGCACAAGTTAGTAAAGCATAATGGTGAGGCTCTGATACCACTGTAAGTCTACGGTAGCGTCCCGGCCGTCTACAGACGCCAAATGCGGAACAAAAACTTTTTAACTGGCGCTATCGTATACTTTAACCCGGATCTGCCATTATTGCTAAACTAACAAACTGTAAAGAGTGTAGAAAGGTTATACCGAACGATCCGAGTCCTTCGTTCTTTAACCATCATCCCACGCTCCGTTGCGGCTGCTCCGATCTCGTCGATCTCCGACTTGCTCGTCCAGGTGGCACCACGTCGACGATTCTTTAAACGGGCTCCCGCCTCTGACTCGAGGCAACTCGGTCATCAAGTTTGCTAAAAGAGACGACCAAGATTGATGTAGAGAATGAGTAGATGACTTTGTCTCACTTCGTCCAAAGCCGTGGACGATCAGTTAATGAAGTTGCCGATGGAAATGAAATGGAACAAGAAATGAACTATGAAATTTCCATGTATCCAAAACTTTAGTCTTTTCTTTTTAACAACCATAATCTTTTTCCAAGTGAAAACTCAAGTGAGAGTGAGAAGGAGGAGAGGGGGCCGGCCACTTATATGGAGGAGGAGGGTGAGTGTAGGAGCAATCAAGGAGGTGACCATAAACAAGAAGCTTATCCTCACAAAAATATCAAGAACAAATATCTTAAGGAAAACAAGAATCATTAAAGTCAAAGCATGAGTCATAATCCTTGTCACCACTTTCTAGAAACTTCTAGAACCTTCTAGAAGCATGACTCACCCTCATCCAAGAAAAGATAAATCCGTCTTTAACCGAATGTTAAAAGACGGCTGATAGAAAACTGGAAACTGGCAACTTCCAAAAGTGATCCTGAAACAACTTTCAGGATAACCCCGTATCTGTATAAATATACCCGCATTTGTATTACGACCGAATACAAATGCAACTGAGACAAAGATATTTTATCTACTCAATATAATACTCGGATCCGGCTTAAACCAAAGCCGACCAGTATCATCTTCCCGAAAAATAACGCGTGCGTAAACGCACGTGCATTTTCCGAACCCTGCCATAAAACCATACGGCCTCTACAACGTTTCGCCCGAACTTGGGAAACTGTCTGTGGGGGACTCTAATGACTCGTCAGTACCCTGGCAGTGGGTTTAACCACAAACCGTCAGCGGCACTAGCTATGCGTAACGGCTGCCCATGGACTGACCTCAAGGGAGGCTGATGAGCGAACTCATCCAGAAACCCTACTGAGCCTAACAGTGACAATGTATATACAGTCCGGTCCGTTCGTCAATGAGTATCGTATATCTACCTAGGGGGCTAGTAACGTCAGACCCCCAATAGCAGTATAAGTCGTGTCGGAGTGTAGCCCAATAATACCCTGAGATACTACTGGAGTACCTACCAGTAAATCTCCTGCCACGGCCGTGGGCTTTGTGTAATGGCTCTCCTAGACACAGCACGATCTCGCCCCCAATACCGGGAGAGACGAATCCCCTGCCGATCCGCTCACGTGCCTCCATATGGCTCGGGACTGTACCCAAAAGCTACCTGTTTGCACGACTCCTTTGAGCCGTGGTAGGGTAGAAATCAAAGCACAGTAGGAACTCACACGAGACAAATGACGACCTCAGGTCGATGAACTAACCTGTACACATGTCACCAGGGAACCGCTATCTGACGATATGTATAATACCAATTAGAAGGTTCCCGGCGAGTCCTGTCCGGTGTACTCATAACCCAATGAGCACCTGTATACATCTTAGGTGATCCAACTGACACCAGTGGCTTGTGAGATCGGCCACCGCCCCTCGTCGGGGTCTCGACTGTACACACTAGTCTACTCCGGAGTATCGATGCCCTGTCTCGAAACTCCCACGACTAGGGACCACAATTAAGGATATGCGTATAAACCACCCAACTCTCACGTATATGATCGCCATCATACTGTTGGTGGTAAAGCAAGATCCTAAGGGCTCTATCAAAGTGTAACATGTAATCAGTCACCTGAACATGTACACGACAGATAAAGGCAAACCAGATAGCATACAATCATCTCGAGTAAGACTGTCCTACCGGTGTAGGTCCTCCGCAACATTGCAATCACGTACCTGCGATCCAATAATTGACTATGAGGGCACTATCTCTAACAATAAGTCATGCCGATGTCTGGCCTATAACGGTTTGAGAAACTACTGATAACTCTTATCAGTAAATCTCAGCAGCTAGCCTGGCCAGGGACTTCCAGTTATAGCCAATCGAGCATAGCGCAACATCAACCCCAAATACCGGGAGAGACGAAACCCCTCATATCGCTTATTGCCTCCATGTGACTCGGGACTGGACCCAAAATCCACCTGCTTGCACGACTCCTTTGAGCCTTGGTAGGGAGGAAATCAAAGCACAGTGGGATCCACACAAGACTCTATGACGATCTCGGGTCTACAGAATAACCTGTACCAGTGTCACCAGAGGACTGCTATCTGACGATAGGTATACTACCACATAGAAGTCCTCGACGAGTCCTATTCGGCGTACCCATACTTCAATGAGCACCTGTGTACAATCTTTGATATCACACACCAATGGTTATGGGACCAACCATCGCTATCTAAGGGACAAGAAACGTACACACTAGTCTACTCTGGAATATCGATGCTGTCACGACCCGAAAAGTACGGAACATGACCGGCACTTAAACTACAAAACGTCTCGAGGCGTACGTAATCTTAGTAATCCAAAACCCAGAAATCAAAACCAATTAAAAACGTAGAGTGAAGGAAAAACCAATTTAAAGAATGTAGTTTTAATAGCATAAGCCGAATTGTGCGATTTGAAAACATCAAGTCATTTCTGAAAATTTCGGCAGAGTTTCATTTGTAAAAACTGGTCCCAAACGGGGTACAACATGAATAGTATACAAAATGATAAAAGGCATCCCCAAGCGGGAGCTAGCTCTTCGTCAATCGACGGGCACAACCACGCAAGCAATATAATATTCAACGCCGAAAAGCGAGGATCAAAACTGAGAAAGGAAACTCAAATCCACAAGAAATCCATAAAATACAACGCGTGACTCTAAGGTCGAAAGAATAAACACTGATCATCTATCTCTATCAAATATACAAGTCTGGTTGATGGAGTTTTACTAGATACAACTGAAATATAAAATATGCAACGGTGTTCCTGATGCAAAAGAACCCACCTACCAAAGCAATCACCCGGAAGGGACAGTGTGCCAGCAAAATAACAATGAAACCTGTGCGGAAAAACCTGCAAGAAACTGTGGCACAACGGGGGTGAGTTTCCAACTCGTGAGTAGAAAACATCTACAAGCAGAAATCGCATACAAATCGCAATCCTAGGTCAAATGATCAGTAATATCCTTAAATAATAAATAATAATAATATGGCCTGAAGCATAAAAATGGTAAGGGTAATCATCTATCCCTAAGTGTAATACCAAGTACTCGTATCAGTGCCTCAGGTAACTACATGTCAACAATATGATGTACAAATGCAGGTAGCAATATGTCACTAAAATGATGTGCAAATGCATAGAATGAGAACAAAGTACATCATGAATCAAGAACTGTTATTCTTTATTTAATGAGATTTCTGTATGTATATAAATCGAGATATCATCAATGAAATCAACATAGAATTCGTGTCCAGAATCAACACAAAACATAAATCCTCATATCTCAGGCATCCGTATCATCTGCGGGATCGGCCCGCGGGCTCCGGCAGAACGGATCAGCCTGTATCCATCTCATGACTCAGGCCGGTATCCTCCGGATAACCGAAGAGTCCAAATAATATCACCGGTAGGTAGTGCTCCCCTGCCAGGCTCATCGAATACAACTCGAGCTTCTTGCCCCGGGGTACCATACCGGGCCCACCATGTACCCGAGACAGTTCATCCAACTCCTCGAATTGGGTATCGAAATCCAACAGCAATCCTGAAAACTCATGGTGGACGACTCATACATCACGAAAAAACCACACTTTTCATTTTTAAAAGAGAGAGGGGGAGAAATTTATATATATTCTTGGGGTTTTCTCCCAAATCTAGAAAATCTCATGAAAATCCGAAATCCAATCATCAATAGCAAGTAAACAATGAATATCGGCATAAAACTCCATAATACTGCATAACAGTGAATAATAATATGCATGAAGTAGCAAGTAATAACTGCACTGTCTAAACTGGCATATAAAGCAAGTACGCTATATCATGTCGAAACTATCAGTTAACAAGCTATGTCAATGAAATGATATTTTATAAAGTGTACGTGATATGGAAATTACCGATGATGATGTGTGTGAGCCGGGAAGTAAGTGTATGTAGAACATACGCATTATCGATAATGGTGCTGGTGTCCTGACAGCATGATCATAATATTAACATATGAAAACACAATATAAGCATACGATGCGATGCGAACGGCAATACTATGCGGGAGCTGAATAATAACGCAACAATAAGGAATTTACAATACTATACAAGTGTCAAAACTGGTTTGCCATTTGAAATAATACGAATCGTGGTGTTTTGAAAATAAGGACTACAGTGTTTTTAAGAAAATATACGTCCTTTGAAATACCCATAGAATCCCTTGTACCGTCTTTAAAATACACATGATTCGTTGGTTTTGAAATAGGTATGAGTCAAATCTAGTCTAACATCTACAAATGAACTACAGGACTGAGCTAACAGGCTAAACGAAAGGTAAGGAAACCGCCTAACATCTTAGTCGATACATATATAATATATAATAGTCGGTGATCCTGCATCAAAAGTATCTCATACGATACCCTAATATAATATGACATTCTCGAGTCAAGAGTGCGGATCTATCATCAATATATTTCTCGTACAGTAAATCCGTCGTATGGCGTCCCAAATCTGGCTACGGGGCAAGTTACATTATCTCATTATTCGTCTGGTATTCTTTTTATCAATTATCATGATCCGGGGTACTGATCTATGTCTAGTACAACACTAATATCATAAACATATATGTACGCGTGTATGTGAAAACACATCACCTAAAGATCCGCTATAACATCTTGTCGTATCTCCTAATACGAACAAAATCACATCACCGATCTCACGGCATCATGCCTAAACTCATCGACTCATCTCTAAATACCATAAACTATCCTCAACATCCGTGTATACGTGTATGTATATATAAATATATAATATCACCAAAACATCCACATAAACCTATATATATACATATGACGTACACCCCCAAAACCATACCACGTGTGTGTATATGTATAAGTACAAACTTACTCTAGGGTTCACGACTAAGAAATCAACTAAATCACTTTCCTCAATCTTGCTAACACTTACTCAAGATCTCTTAACCTTTTCTTGCTAAGTGATCAATCTCTCCATAACATATAAATGCATATCAATATCATATCACAACATTTCTTACGACTTTGCGGGGTGCTATACGCCATCCACCCGACTTCTCCCCGTAGATATATATCTACTCACCTTTTCTTTCCGATGCCGATGTCGCCACGCGCTTGCTTGTCGCCTCTAAGTCTCCACGAGGGGGCCTACATATAATAAACAATCGCAATTGCTATTAACATCAAGTCCAGAAACCAAAACGGCACACGGATTGCCCATGGGTCAAAACCTATAGCCCACGCGTGCAAAAACGACTAAACAACCCTTGTTGTTGATGTACAAACATGCAACAAGCCAATACGAATCCAAATATCAAGAATTAACATTTCAAAATATGGAAAACATAGCCAAAATCACACTAGAATGCTCACAGATTTTGACTCAGGTCAAAAGTAGTTTCCAAAACAAGTCTATGGTGTTGTATATGATGTATATGAGCTAATGGACCAACCCCGACACCTGACCCCACCAAGTGGCCGGCCGCTACACCTAAAATTCTGAGCTCGCTGGCCCTATGTGCTCCAATGGGGTTCGACTTGTTACAGGGGGTTCCTAGGGTCAAAAATGGGTCTCTGGTATTGTTTGCGAGGCTCAGAAAGTCCCTGGGTTACTCCAGATTTCCCTACACACCCTATATCCTCACAAAACCGACATAGATCAATTCTAAAGTTTGTATTCTCTGTTCTAAACTCAGTTCTAGGTCTAGGATTTGATCCCTAAGGTCTTGTACAGCCATCATACATCACTAATTCCCAAACCCTTCACTTAGGATTTCAAAGTTCACAAAACCAACACTAAACGACTTCTAAACTTAAACAACAAGCTAGGAAATCAAACTACCCTAAATGAAAAGAGATATACCTCATGGTTACTCCCAAACAAAACCCTAGAAATCCCAATGTTGTCAAAATCTCATTTTGCTTGGTCCAATCTGTAGAGGGTGAAGAGGTGGTCAATTTTTGTGAAAGGGGTATAGGGTTTTGGTGAGGGAATTGAGATGGATCCATGGAGTGAAGGTGGAGGGAGATGAGGAGGAGGAAGATGAAGAAGAATATTGGGGAGGGTGAATGGTGGCTACCCCTCTCTCTCTCCCCCACTCATTCTCACTCTTTTCTCTTTCTCAAAACATACTTACCCTAATCATTATGTCCCCCCCTCTCCCCAAGTCATCCTTTCTTTTTTCCTTTTCTTTTCTTTTCTATAGTCAACAACCATGCATGATAAATGAAGATAAGACCATGATAAAATGTAACAAGTGTTAAAATAACTTGGTGCATGTCATGTGCACAAAACACGCTTAATACGCGATTAGCGATATTTAATCGCGATTAGCACTAAAAGTGAATATAATAAATCATAAAATTTCATAATTTACTTAAATCCAATAAAACACCCTCATTTGAGTAATTTCTATAATTTTCCCAATTTATCAGTATTTAATTATACCGCCCTATTAAAATATTCAATATTTTATTATTTAATTATAAAAATTCCCAAAAATAATATTTTATTTTTCTGAAATGTTACAGATGCCCTGGTCTCGATATTCCCATGACTAGGAACTGATTAAAGGTTGTACATGTGGACCACCCTGGCCCCACCAGTATGATCTCATCATAATCCTGGTAGTCAAGTATATATCCTAAGTGCTTTATCAACTTGTGAGAGCAAGACAATAAAGAATACCAGTCAACATGTTAAGATAAAGAGTAACCAAATAGCATACTATCATGTCGAGCAAGAAAGTCCTCTATATATATATCTATATGTCCAAGCATCCACTATAATATACATCACATGTACAATAATGGCCTTTAAGGCATACATATAACTAACAATCTCCCACTTGCACTAAGGCCATCTGTTGTAGTATCTCATACCCAACGTCCCAAAATTCTCTTGAATAGCATCTAGAGGATGGCCTTGGTGAGTGGATCCGCTGTGTTATCCTCTGTGTCAACACTCCTGATCTCGATCTCCCGGAGATTAACTATCTCCCCGATCAGGTGATACTGTCTAAGAATATGTCTGGATCGCTGATGGGACCGGGGTTCCTTGGCCAAATCCAAAGCTCCGTTGTCATCTCAATACACAGGTATTGGATGCGTAATATTAGGAACCTAGTTCATCTCGTGAACTTTATTCATCCAGACAACCTCTTTGGCAGCATCGTTGGTAGCGATGTAATTAGCCTCTATCAACGAGTCTACTACGGTATATAGCTTGGAACCATTCCAACATACCGTCCCTCCACTGAGGGTTAAGACAAAACCCGAGAGTGACTTTCACTCGTCCTTATCACTCTAGAAGTTCGAATAGGTAAAGGACTCCATCTGGAGTTCACGGTTACCTTACAAAAAGAACATCTCTTTAGTTTCTCAAGCACTTTAAGAATGTTTTTCAGCTGTCTAGTGGTTTTCCCAAAGATCTTTTCGATACTTATTCACTACACCTAGTGAGTAAGCTACATCTGGTCTGGTACATAACATAATATACGTGATTGACCCGCCTCCCAAAGCATAGGGTATCCTTTGTATGCGAGCCCTCTCCAAATCAGTCTCGAGAGACATCTCTTTGGAGAGAGTGATTCCTGAACAAGCGGGTACATTACCACGCTTAGAATCATCCATACTAAACCCCTTTAGCATGGTGTCTATGTACCTGGATTGGGACAATCCCAAATCCATTTAGATCTATCTCTATAGATCTATATCCCCAGGATGTAGGAGACATCAGTTAGATCTATCTCTAAAGAGGTGCTTGACCGAGTGTAGCATAGGAATACCCTTTCCTTTCAAAAGTATGTCATCCGCGTACAATACGTGGAAGACAACCATACTCTCTACAAACTTCTTATTTATACATGGTTCATCTACCTTTTTGATGAAGTCAAACTCTTAGACAGCTTCATTAAAACAGATTTCCATCTCCGCGATGCCTGCATCAACGCATAGATGGATTTAAGCAGCTTGCACATGCTTCCACTGCTCCCACAGTCTACGAAGACCTCTGGCAGTGTCATATACACGCTCTCTTCTAAATCACTATTTAGAAAAGCTGTTTTGACGTGCAGTCTGCCCGATATCGTAGTCATGGTATGCAGCAATGCCAAGTAGGATCCTGATGGACTTAAGCTTAGCGACAAGTATAGCTTTGAAAGTCTCAACTTTTCCATCTACACCAAATTATCTTGCTCAAAGATCCTCTTGCTCCTGATGGGTTTTACCCTTTCAGGAACAACATGCAAAGTCAACACTTTGCTGGTGTACATGGATTCCAACTCAGATCACATAGCATCCAGCCATTTCACATAGTCTCCACTTGTGATGGCCTGCTTGAAACTAGTTGGGTCATCATCTCCATGATGCAATCCTCGCTCCCACCGTCTATGAAAAAATCGTAGTATCTCTCAGATGGATGAGGAACCCTACTAGATCTGCGTAGTGGCTTCGGATCGTCAGGGACTATTGAATGCTCCGGTTCCACCAAATCGTCAGTTATAGTTTGTTTTGCTGGAAATTCTTCCAGTTCTATCTCATCGCCACTAATTTCTGCCACAAGAAATTCCTTTTCTAAAAAAGTGGCATGTCAAGAAAACAAAACACCTTTTGCTCCTCGGTGTGGTAGAAGATATACCATCACGAATGGTCGGGATATCCTACAAACTTGCACAGAACTGACGTTGCCTCGAGCTTGTCCGGATTTTGTTTTTCAACATAGGCTGGACAATCCCATATCTTAACTCGTTTAAGAGATGGTCTCTTCCTATTCCATATCTCATATGGAGTGGTAGGCAACGGATTTGATCGGAACTCTATTCAATAGGTATGCATCTTCTCAAGTGCATTTCCCTGAAAGGAAATAGGTAACTCAGCAGTACTCATTATAGAACGCACCATATCTCATAGGGTGCGATTTCTCCAACCCGATATACCGTTGTGCTGTGGTGTATATGGAGGAGTAAACTGAGAGAGAATCTCATTCTCTTTTAAATAGTCTCGGAATTCCATGCTCCAATACTCTTTTCCCCGATCATATCGATGGATTTGAATACTTTTACCCATCTGGTTCTCTTCTTCGTACTTATATTCCATGAAATTCTCAAAAGACTCATATTTGTGTCTCAAAAAGAACATATGTCCATATCTTGAGAGAACATCGGTGAATATAATAAAGTACGCGGAACCATTCCTGGCACATGTAGACATAGGACTGCATACATCACCATCTATCTGTCCAAGAGTTCAGTAGCTCTATCTCCGTTTCCAGCAAACGGAGATTTGGTCACCTAGTCTTTGAGACATGACTGGCAAGTTTCATAAGATGTAAATTCGAACGGATTCAAAAATGCATCCTTATGGAACTTCAGCTAGTCTTGTTTCATCGAAATGACCCATTCTACAATACCAAAAGAAGACTTCGTTCTGTTCCTCTTGTGTGTGTTCTGTACGTTTAGAACTGTAGTGTGATTCAGAACGTGTACACTGTTATACAACATACCTTACCCAATCAACACTTGATTTAGGAAAATATTCACAATATTTTTTGGTACGAAATAACAGTCACCAAGAATCAATGTATTACCAGATGGTAACACTATGTGGTATTTTCCAACTACTTTGGCTGCAACAATTGCACCATTCTCTACTACTAGAGACATATCACCTTTTTCCAGTTCTCCAACCGTCTATAGCCCATATAAGAAATTACATGTATGGGATTCTGATCTGGTATCCAATACCCAGGACGTAGAGGTAACTGAGAAACAGTTCTTGGTTATGAACACACCCGAAGACAATGCATGAACATGATTTTTCTTCGTTTGGGTGGCATAGAAATCCGGAAATTCCCCTATTTCTTGCTCAGACTTATGACAATCATAAGGTAGAGCGGAACCTAGGCCAGTATAATAAGTAGTTTCGGTCAATGCATCTATATTATTATCTTGATTAAGGCATTTCATTGGTAGCTACTGTAACATTTCAGAAATATAAAATATTATTTTTGGAATTTAATATTAAAATAATATATTTCGCGAAAACTACTCGATTTGCGAATTTGGGGTTTTCATAAAATGGTATAAATATATACCAATAATTGTGAAATAATTGGAGACTAAAATGATTTATTCATTTAAAAATATATTTATCGGATTTTGACATTTTTATAATTAATTATATGCTAGCTTAAATTAAACTCGCTTAGTGCACTACTAATCACGATTAGGACAAATCCGTATTTTTGATTAGTCATGGTTAGTGCACCATAACATGTTGCATTTTTTTGCATGTTTGTTTCATTTTATTTGTGTTATGTGTTTGGTTTTAAATGAGTGAGGGAAAAAGAAATGAAAAAGAAAAGTGAAGATAAGAGAAAATAATTGAGGGGAGAGAGAGGGGACCCATGATAGCATGGCATGCCATATGAGAGAGTGAGGGTGGGAGAGGGAGAGACCTTGACTTCATTATTTTTCCCCTCATCATCTTCATCTCCTCCTTCAACTCTTCCTACACCATATCTACCCTCATATATCATCTCAATTTCTTCACCAAAACCCTGTACTCCCTTCATTAAAAATGATCACCACCTCTCTACAAACCCATTGGACCATTCAAAGTTAGATTTTGCCAAGAAAATTCTTGAGTTGCCAAATGAAGTAAAACCCATACCTTTTAGTTAAGTAATTATGTTTAGTGTATTCTAGTTTAGTTTAGAATTTGATTAAGTGTGGATGTGTGAACTTAGAAATTCCAAGTTAGGGATTAGCGGGAAACTTGATTTGTAATTGGTAAATTGAAGTGTGGTGAGAGTTTGTAAGACCTTAATGATGATTTTACTGGCTAAGAACAGAGATTTCAACTCGAGACACAAACTTAGGATTTGTTCTGTGTCGGTTTTGTGAGGTATTGTTGGACTACGGGGAATCTGGAGTGACTTGGGATGTTTACGAGGAAAACTAGCAATATCACTGACCTAGATAAACCCCTAGAAACCCACTACCAAAGTACGAGACCCTGTTTCCCCTGTACGGCCGGCGAGCTCGGATTTGGGGGCAGTGCCGCCGGATATCTATTGTGGTCTGGTGTTGAGCTTGTGCCTGTAGCTCACTTGCCCTGTAATCTATCCCCTATACTTTCTTGTTTAGTCCCAATTGACATGAGGCAAAATCTGGGAGCATATTGGGGTGGTTTTGGTTATGTTTTCCGATATTGGAATTCTTGGTTTTGATATTTGATATTGTATTAGGTCGTTGGATGTTTGTACGTCAACGAGGAGGGTTGTTTGGTTGTTTTTGCATGCGTAGGCTATAGTTCTAACCTATGAGCGCACCGTGTGCCGCATCGGTTTTCCGGACTTGATTTTAATAGCATTACGATTGTGTATTGATTGTAGGTACTTTTGCGTGGATTCCGAGACGACAAAGCACATCGACTACGGCTGAACATGGAGTTCCACAGGTTAGTAGATTTATATCTACGGGGGAAGTTGGGTGGATGGCATATAACACCCCCGCAAATCATAAATGGAAACCAATATAAATATATATATATAGAATATCGTTGGAGAAATCATGTTAGAACTTATGGATATGGATAAAAAAGAGTTAGTAGGCGATGATATAAGATAATACGAGCGGATATGATTGATATAAGATATGAAACGAGATGTATAAGGATATGACATGAGATCGATGAATAGGATAAGAGTACGATAATGTATATGAGATTACTTGATGTGATGAAAAGAGAATGTGATGAGATATGATGACTGGTTGGATATGTCGCTATACGGATGCGAGTTGATATGAGATTGATATGGATATGACCTGAGATATAAGTATATATATACAATCATATGAATAATGAGTGATATGCCGTACGAGACTTTAGATCCGTACCCTCATTGTTGTATAGGTCGATATAATCCCTATTCTTCTTGTTGTCGCTTCACGATGTTTTACTGGATGATTGATCCATACCCTTGACTAGAGGATGTCGTACGATGTATTGTACCGTATGTGATGTTGTGAGGCTGGATGCCGATTGATAGATTTATCGACTAGAATATGTTATAGATATGTATACCTTATAGCATTTCGCTTTCGATGTACTTTATGGTACGTTCATGATATTCTCATTGCGTTACATATACATGTGCCGGTACACCTACACAATTATCGATGATTCTTATGTTACACTTACACAGATTGCCGGCTCACACACGTTCATCATCGATAATTGCTATGTCACTTACACAGTAGAATTGCTACATCATGCTATGATATATTGCTATGCTCACATCATTATGCTATATTGCATGATATATATTGCTATGCTCACATCATTATGCTATGTCGCATGATATACCTGATATGCTCACATTTATGTTCTATGTAAGCATACATCATGCTTTATGATTATATGCATTGAGATGCTGTTTTCATGAGATTCTGGATTTGAGAACCGTGGTTATATTTCAAAAGAAAGTATGTATTGTTTTAAAAACCCGGTTTCTCTTGATTTGATATTTCGAGACGTCCACCATGAGTTTTCTCAGTTTTGAGATTGGTATGTGAAACCCGATTCGAGGAGCGGTAGGCACCGTCTGCGGGTACATGGTGGACACGGTGAGGTACCCTGGGGCAAGAAGACTCGTATATTTAGGCCGTGAGCCTGGCAGGGGAGCACTGCCTACCGGTGATAGTATTTGGACTCGGCGGTTATCCGGAGGATACCGATCGGAGTCGTGAGATGGATATGAGGGCCGACCAGAGTATGCGGCGCCTATTGGCCGATCTGAGGATGCGGCGCCTAAGATATGCGGATTTACGTGTCGATGCTGGACACGGGTTTCATCATGTTTCGAGTGTCGATGTTGGACACTCAGGTTCCATGATTTTGATGTGTCGTTGATGGACACACGTTGGATGATATCCTCATAATTACGTGCATATACTTTCATGAAACTTGCATGCATGATGTTGTTGTGTCATTGATGGACACGTAGATGTTATACACATGCATACATGCATTGATTATATTGTTGGCATATATGCATATACGGTCACCCTAGATTTCATAGTATTACCTTTATGATATAGTTTACCGAGGAATCGTTGTTTTATTCGATTTCTACCTGATGATGTTTTCTGCTCACGAGTTGGCAACTCACCCCCGTTGTGCCACAGTTCTTGCAGGTTGACCGCATAGATCAGTAGCGGTATCGCTAGCACACTGCTTGCATTCGGGTGATTTGCTTTGGTAGGTGTGACATATTGGATCGTGCCACTCTTATATTATTATTCCTATTGTTTGTAGTCCACTCGATCAATCAGAAACTAGTATTTGTATAATTAGAAAGACTTGTGGTTGCGAGACTTAGAGTGAGGGGTTACATGATCGCTTGGTCGGTTGATGTCTAGCTTTATTCTTTATCCTTTGTGTTGAGCTTTGCCGTTGGCGTCGTAAACTTATATTTCGGACTTGCGTTGTTGTGATTCCGCCGATTGGCAAAGAGCTAGCTCCCGCTTGGGGTTGCCTTTTATATTATCATGTATATATGGTTTTGGATCAAAATATACAAGGGAGGTGCTGCCCAAATTTAGAAAAGACGAAACTTGTTTTTCAACTAGTAAAATCCACTTGCATTTTTCATGTTCCATTATCTATGCATTTAAGAAAACGTTTGATTTCATCATACCTTTATTTTCAAAACTTCACCTCTTTTATTTTCTTTAAAAAGGTTTAGATTTCTGGGCTTTGGCTTACTTAAGTTACGTTACGCCTTTAGACGTTGCGTGATTAAGTACCGGTCACGAACTAAATTTCAGGTCGTGACAAAGTTGGTATCAGAGCGCTAGGTTTAACCTTGGTCCGAGTCTAGGTTTGACTATGTAGAGTCTGGGCATAATCTATTTCGGAACCTAAGCTTGACCTTACGTAACATAGACTTGAACAGGGGGGTATTAGACCCGAACTTTCGTTACAGAGGTCGACCCTGATTGATGGAGTAGATAACTCAAGTAGAGTGACGTACCGTGCGTATGTTCCGCGGCATACTTACGATACGATACTCCACTTAAGTGACCTTAGGATGTACATATCTTGAGATCCTTGATTCTATTCGTTCCCATGGTCATACTCTCATTGATTCCGTTCCTCCTTATGATCATGTATCCATTCTGGATCTGTTGATTCCTTTCATTCCCTTGATCTATCTTCTTCGATACATACATAAGGTTCCTGTCACCATGGTTTGAGCGCAGATTGAGCTACTGCTAGTGATGTGGTCAGGGTGAGCTCGTCATTGACGAGGACCGACCATCGTGTTTTTTGGTGACATGGGAACGTATCGATTTAGTGTTTGTGCTGTGACCTCTCGTTTGAGGCGAGCGTTCGGTTTTGCACCGGATGATCGGGCCATTGTTAGAAGCTGCCTGTTGTGAGAGGACTGTTGATGTACAACCTACCTCAGAGATTGTGATGTCGTCTACCTTGCAGACAGATGACCCAGTTGCTGCTGAGATTGATGGGATGTCGCTTCCAGACTTGTCACGACCCGAAATGGCACGTGACTGGCACTTGAATCATGTGAAGTCTATAGGACCCTACCTAATTCAAGTAAGCCAAAAGCCCAGAAATCTAAACCATTTAAAATAAGAAGTGCAGGAAATCTTGTTTTAAAGTAAGTGGTTTTAACAAAATAAGTGGCATTAAACATTTAAAAGCAACATCATATTTTCCCGAAAAATTCAGCAGAGTCTCCTTTGTAAATACTGGCCCCAAACGGGTACAACACATGAAATACATATAAATGATGAATAAAGGCATTCCCAAGCGGGATCTAGCTCTTCGCCAGTTGGCGAAAACAACCATGTTAGCAATATAATATACAACGCCGAAGCGCGAGGATCAAAACTCAGAAGGAAAACCAACGTGCTCAAGAAAACCAGAGAAGAACCATAATAATACAAGCGCGCGACTCTAAGGTCAAAAGAATATAAAACTGGTCTTCTAAGTCTATCAATGTAGCATTTCAGAAAATATAAAATATTATTTTTGGAATTTAATATTAAAATAATATATTTCGCGAAAACTACCCAATTTGCGAATTTGGCGTTTTCGTAAAATGGTTTAAATATATACCAATATTTGTGAAATAATTGGAGATTAAAATGATTTATTTATTTCAAAATATATTTATTGGATTTGGCGTTTTTATAATTAATTATATGCAGTATAAAATTAAACCCAATTAGTGCACTACTAATCGCGACTAAGCCAAATCCGTGTTTCTACATTTTCTATGGTTAGTGCACCACGACATATTACATGTTGTTTCATTTGCATTATGATATTTGCTTTTGTTATTATGAGAAGAAAAGAGAAAAGGAAAGAAAAAGTAAATTATTGAGGAGAGAGAGGGGGACCACATCATGACATTAGGCATGGCTTGTGAATGAGTGAGGATAAGAGAAAGAGAGAGAGGGGGCTGCCTATTCATTTCCTCCCCTTTGTTTCTTCATCTCCTTCACCCTCAAGCTTCTCTCCACCTCCACCTCCAAGTATCATCTCAAAACCTTCATCAAAACCCCATACTCCCTTCATTAAAAATGATCCCCACCTCATCCTCAACACTTTGGACCGTTCAAAGTTGGATTTTGAAGACTTTGAGCAACTCAAGAAAAATCTTGAGTTGCCAAATGAGGTATAATTCTAAACCTTAGTTATGTTATTGTGTGTAGTGTACCCTATTGTTAGTTTAGAGTTAAATCGGTGTTGATTAGTGATGTTTAGAAAATTCAAAAGAGGGTTTAGGTGTTTGTGTGGGATCATGAGCTGTAGTGGGTGTCTACAAGACCCTAGTGGTGTTTTACTGGCCTAGACCCGGGATTAGAACCAAAATACGGACTTAGAAATGGTCCCATATCGGTTTTGTGGTGGTTTTGTAGCCTACAAGGTATCTGGAGGAATCTGGGGCATTTATGAGAAAATCTAGCAAGTCCATAAACCCAGGCAAATGACCAAAAGACCATCACACAAGTACGAGATGCCAATTCCTCCATATGGCCGGCGAGATCGGATCTAGGAGTGATGTCGCCGGTTTTGTAGTGGGGTGTGGTTTGTGTTTTTGACTGAAGCTCCTAATACCTATAACCTATTCCCTATACTTGCTAGTTTAGTCCCATCTGACCTGAGATGAAATCTGGGAGCATTTTGAGTTGGTTTTGGATTATGTTTTCCGACATTGGAATTCTTGGTTTTAGTATTTGATATTGTATTGGTTAGTTGGATGTTTGTACGTCAACGACGAGGGTTGTTTAGTTGTTTTTGCATGCGTAGGCTATAGGTTTTAACCTATGAGCGCACCGTGTGCTGTATTGGTTTTCCGGATTTTATTTTAATGGTATTGCGATATGTGTTGATTTATAGGTATCTCGCGTGGATTTCATGATGACGAAGCACATTGAATATGGCTGAACATGGAGTTCCACAGATGAGTAGATTTGTATATATGAGGGAACTCGGGTAGATGGCGTATAGCACCCTAGCAAACTTTGATGGAAACCGATATATAGAATATGGTTAAGGAAAACTATATTAGAAAATAATGGATATGGTTAGAAAGATAGTTAAAGATGATATGAATGATTGAATATATATATCGAGATGTGAGGTGAAAGCTATATAGGATATGACTCCTTAACTTGATAGGATAGAAATGATGTCTCGAATTGATATGTAAGGAAATGAAAAGTGAATGTGATTTACGATATATAGATATGTAGTTGCAAGAGAATAAGTATGAGATTTATAGTAGCATGATACGAGATTAATAAGATAGAATGTATATATAAGATTACTTGATATGAGATATTGATGTATTGAAAAGAGTATACATTGTGATATGATGACTTGGTTTGATATGTCGTTATATTGATGCGAGTCGATATGAGATTGATACAGATGTGAACTGAGAGATAGGTATGTATATATGGATAATGATGAGAATAATGAGTGATATGTCGTACGAGACGTTAGGTCCGTACCCTCATTGTCATATAGGTTGATATAATCCCTAATCGTTTAATGCCGAAGTACGATGGATTACCGTACATGATGAGTTTGACTTGAAGATTGATCCATACCCTTGACTAGAGAATGCCGTACGATATATTATACCGTACGTGATGTTGTGAGGCTGGATGCCAATTGATAGATTCTCCGACTCGGTTATGTTATAGATACGTATACCTTATAGCATTTCGCTTACGATGTACTTTATGCTACGTTCTTAATATTCTCATTGCGTTACATATACCTGTGCTAGTACACCTACACCATTATCGATGATGCGTATGTTACACATACACAAATTCGCCGGCTCACACACTTTCATCATCGATAATTGCTATGTCACTACACAGTATAATTGCTGCATCATGATATGACCCTTTGCAAGATATACTTGCTATGTTCACATCATTTTGATATGTTGCATGATATATGGATATGCTGACATTTCTGTTCTATGTTTGCATACATCATGCTTTATGATATTACGCATTGAGATGTTGTTTTCATGAGATTCTGGATTTGAGAACCGTGGTTATATTTCAAAGGAAAATATATATTGTTTTAAAAAACCCGGTTTCTCTTGATATGATATTCCAAGACGTCCACCATGTGTTTTTTCTCAGTTCTGTGATTTGGCATGTGAAACCTGATTCGAGGAGCGGTAGGCACCGTCTGCGAGTACATGGTGGACCCCGAGAGATACCCCAGGGTAAGAAGACTCATATAGTTAGGCGATGAGCCTGGCAGGGGAGCAATACCTACCGGTTATAGCATTTGGACTCGGCGGTTATCCGGAGGATACCGACCGGAGTCGTGAGATGATATGGGCCGATCCGGACTGACGGAGCCCATGGGCCGATCCGGGCTTACGGAGCCCGAGATATGAGGATTTATGTGATGATGTTAGACACGGGTTTCATGATGTTTTGAGTGTTGATATTGGACACTCGGGTTCCATGATTTTGATGTGTCGTTGATGGACACACCTTAATTGATATCCTCATATTTACATGCATATGCTTTCATGATATTTACGTACATGATGTTGTTGTGTCATTGATGGACACGTAGATATTATCCACATGCTTACAGGCATTGATTATATTGTTGGTATACATGCACACACGGTCACCCTAGATATCATAGTATTACCTTTATGATATAGTTGACCTAGGAAATCGTTGTTTTATTAGATTTCTACCTGCTGATGTTTTCTACTCACGAGTTGGCAACTCACCCCCATTGTGCCACAGTTCTTGCAGGTTGGCCGCATGGATCAGTAGCAGCATCACTGGCATACAGCTTACTTTTGGGTGTTTGGCTTTGGTATGTGGTACATATTGGATCGTGCCACTCTTGTATTATTATTTCCATTTGTATCTAGTTAACTCCATCAATCAGAAACTAGTATTTGTATAAGTAGTAAGACTTAGTGAGACTTGTGGTTGCGAGTCTTAGAGAGAGGGTTTATGTTAGCATGGTGGGTTTGATGTCTTGCTTTACATTATCTTTTTGGTGTTGATCTTCGCCGTTGGGCGTCGTATACTTATATTGTGAGTTGCGTAGTTGTGATTCCGCCGGTTGGCGAAGAGCTAGCTCCTACTTGGGGATGCCTTGATTATTATTATGTATATGTGGTTTTGGATCAAAATATACAAAGGAGGTGCTGCCCAAATTTTTAAAAGAAGAAACATGTTTTCCATCTAGTAAATCCACTTGCATTTTCATGTTCCATTATTTATACATTTAAGAAAACTTATGATTTTATCATACCATTATTTCAAAATTTCACCTCTTTTATTTTCTTTAAAAAGATTTAGATTTCTAGGCTTCGGCTTACTTGAATTACGTTACGCCTGTAGACGTGGCGTGATTTAAGTGCCGGTCGCGAGCTAATATTTTCGGGTTGTGACAAAGTTGGTATCAGAGCGCTAGGTTTAACCATGGTTCGAGTCTAGGTTTGACTATGTGGAGTCTGGGGCGTAATCTATTTCGAAACCCAGGCTTGACCTTATGGAACTTAGACTTGAACAGGGGGGTATTAGACCCGAAATTTTGTTACATAGGTTGACCCAGATTGATGGAGTAGGTAACTCAAGTAGAGTGACGTACCGTGCGTATGTTCTGCGGCATACTTACGATACGATAGTCAGCTTAAGTGACCTTAGGATGTACATATCTTGAGACTTGTGATTCTCTTCGTTCCCTTGATCTTACATCCATCTGAGATCCTTGATTCTATTCGTTTCCATGATTATACGCTCACTAATTCCGTTCCTCCTTATGATCTTGTATCCATTCTGGATCTATTGGTTCCTTTCATTCCTTTGATCTGTTTTCATCGATACATGCTTGAGATTCCTGTCACCATGGTTTGAGCACAGATTGAGCTGCTGCTAGTGATGCGGTCAGGGCGAGCTCGCCATGGACGAGGACTGACCTTCGTGTTTTCTGGTGACATGGGAACGTATCGATTTAGGGTTTGTTTTGTGACCTCTTGTTCGAGGCGAGTGTTCGGTTTTGCATCGGATGATTGGGCCATTGTTAGAGGCTGCCTGTTGTGAGGGGACTGTTGATGTACAGCCTACCTCTGAGATCGTGATGTCATCTACCTTACAGACAGATGACTCAGCTGTTGCAAAGATTGACAGGATGTCGCTTCTAGAGCTTATGAGCTGAGATCGCTGGAGCTTTCAAGCAGAGATGCGACGGTAGCTAGTCTATCTTGAGTAGTGTTGAGCGACTGAGATGATTCGTCTGATTTGATGCGCCGACGCAGGCGCAGTTGAGTTGAGAATTTCCAGTATGGAGAATCTTGCTCAGATCTAGACTAGATCGATCCAGAGATGATGTTGTTCGTTGGATGATCCGATAGGAGATCCGTAAGTGGACCAGCTTTGGATAGAGGATCTCACCCAGATGCATTGTGAGACGATCGAGAATGGACGAATATATAGTATTCCTCCGATGGTTGGGACGAGTTCCCGAGGATGTGTTCGGTTAGATATCTTCTACAGAGTGATGAAGATACCGAGTTCGTAATTTCGAGTCCATGTGAAAGACTCCGGATTGACTATAGCCGATAGCAATTGCATTACGCAGATAGCGTGACGTGACGTCGAAGTGAACGATGATAAAGATGAGTGGAACAAGAGGTTCGTACGGGATGCTGACGAGCTGTTGTACTCACCGTTGAGATTAGAGATCGAATATGTCTATAGAGGCGTTGGGATACGACCAGTTCCCGAAGGAAAGTTGTGCTCAGAACCCAGATGTCCAGAAAACGAGAAAAGATTATGTAAGAGTACCAGCCTCCGTATAGTTCGGCATAGGCGAGATCGGAATAGACCTTGAGCAGGTTCCTTCCAGGACACTGCTGCGATAAGATTTACACCGAGGATCGGTTGTGTTACGTGTATTCAGAGGGCCAGAGGCCGACGTCAGTGACGTGCTTCTTTATAAGTGGTCATACTAATTGGCCGAGAGATGACCAGAGTAGTGCCAGAGCGGAATCATTTCCGTTAGCACACCTGACCGGGCCGACGAGCCGATGGATTGCGAGATTGGTAATCCATAGAAAAAATAAGGACCCAGAGAAAGAGGACTCCATATCGTAAGCAGGAGGCAAGCGGATGTTCTTGCTCTGCCAGTTTTGGGCGCACCGACATTTTTCGACATTGTAGGAGGTGTACCTTAATGTCATTTGTTGCGATTTGCGTTTGTGATCCGAGTATCACGCTTATATCGCTTAGATTTGAGTTTTGATGATTGAGTTTCATGATATTGTTTCATGCATCATGGCTGCACCTATTGGATGTTTTATTTTGTGCATGGTTATTGCATTTGGTATACGTTTTACACACTGTTGTGTTGGTTTATGATTTGTGCATATCTATTGCACTTGATGTCGATTTGGGACCTTGGTAGCACGTGTTCATGATTTCGTGGGTTTCATACAGTTGATTTGATTTGTGCATGTGGTATGTACTTGATTTGATTTTTGGACTTGGTATAGCTCTCTTGTGCTTGTAGTGCATTGATACGGATTTTGTGCACATAGTTGCACACGTTTTTGATTTTATACACCTTGTTACACTCGGTTTTTCCTTTTATACGCATTTGAGTTATTGATGAGATTTCGTGCATTGGATGCACCGGATTTGTATTTCGTACACTAGATGCACCTGATTTGTATTTTGTGCATTTGTTGCACTCGATTTATACGCCGTACATTTGATGCGCCGGGTTTCTATTTCATGCACTGGATGCACCGGACTTGTATTTCGTGTATTTGATGCATCGGATTTGTATTTCGTGCATTTTTTGCACTATATTTATATTTTGTACATTGGTTGCACCCAATTTATGTCTTTGAGTATTTGTTCACCAGACTTATGTTTTCGTGAGCGTTTGCACTTGATGTTCGTTTTCGTGCATGCTACTACACTAGATTTTTTATACGGACTTGACGCGCTTGGGTTGGAGTTTTGCGCATATTAGGCGCCTGGTATTGGTTTTTTGGCGCATCGGATGCACTTGAGTGAGTTATTCATGTATGTGGGATGCAATTGCTTTAAATTTTTATTCGTGCACATTGGATGCGATTTCATTCGTGCATGTTGGATGCACTTGACTTAGATTTTATTCATGCATGTCGGATGCACATGATTTAGATTTCATTTGTGCATGACGGATGCACTTGATTTGGATTTTCGCGCATGTTGAGCACATGATATGAGATGTGATTTTCTGCACACCGGATGCACACTATTGGGATGTTCATTTGTGCATGTTAGTTGCACTGGATTGAGATTTTCGTACACTATAGATGCACTAGGTGTTGTTGTCGTGCACACCCGTTGCACTGGACAGATGCTTTCGTGCACACCCGTTGCACATAGATTGGTTTTGTACACATTCGTAGCACTTCTATTGGCTTTGATTTCCGTGCGTACCAGACGCACGTGATTATTGGATACGCCTTTTGAGGCTGATTTTGGTCTTGAGCACTTTGTTTTCATGATAGATACTATATTATATAGTGGGCGAACAGGACTGAGGACAGTTCAGAGTACTTTGCATGCATTAAAAGTTTAACATGTAAGTCCACGTTGCCCACCCCGGTACTTGCGGGGAGGCGGAAAACGGAATAAAAATCAAATTTTTATCAACTTAGGCAACATGGACTAGACAAAGAAGGATCTTTGCTAAACAAAAACAAGCTAAAGCTAACTAGAAACTAGCTAAGTGTTAGAAAGGTTATACCTAGGGCTTTATGTCCTTCTCTCCTTGCTCCTTGGAGTAGTGGAAAGAGGTCACCTTTGTCGTCTTCTCACGTCGAAGAAAGATCCACCCGAAAGCCTCAACCTTTGGCTTCAACTCCAAGCTAGAAGTAACTAGGGTGCAAGAAGTGCTAATCCTTGAACCCTAGATGAGAGTAGAGATTATCAAGAAGAGGTTTTTCTCAAGCTCAAGTGTTTCTCAACACATGAGAGGGGAGAGCTTGAGGAAGAGGAAGAACAAGAGAGAGAAAGTAAATAAATAGAATGAGAGAATAATAACCATTCTCACATATATGTGTGAATTACTTTAAATTGATAATTAGCTAGATAATTGTCATGGTTAATCATGACATGACCATTATCATTTCATATTTAATGCTAATTGCAAGGATCAAAGAGCATCTTTTATATGGAATGATGATGGTCAACATGTCAACTAAGGTCAACAAGTCAAGATAGTCAAATGGTCAACAACCATAACCATGCACAATTATATTAAACTAATATCAATTAACCATAATTCACACATAAACATTAGGGTTATTAAAATGACAATAGTCATTAACCCTAATCAAAATCCTCTCCCTCTGTCTCAAGCAACTGTGCATACGCACCCGTATTCATGATCCGAGGAACACGAATACAATGAAAAAAACCAATCCCAAATCATATACTAGGATCTGGCTTAAACCAAAGCCCGCTAGTATAAGCTGTCCGGACAGCAAACGTGCACAAGTGCGTGGATGTGAACGAACCCTGTCGCAAAACCATGCGACCTCTACTTATTTTGCCTAAAGGCGAATAGCTCTCTGTGTGGGACTCTAAAGACTCGACACTACGCTGGCTATGGGTTTAACCACAAACCGCAAGCGGCACTAGCTGTACGTAACGGTCCCCAGGTAGATGTCGATAAGAAGACTGACGAGGTGAACCCCATCTGAACTCCTACTGAGCCTGTATGTGACAGTCTCCGTACAGTCCGGTCTGTTCGTCTGATACATCGCATGGCGGGCCTAGGGGGCGGTGAACGTAAGTCCCCTAATAGCAGTACAAGTCGTGTCGGAGTGTAGCCCAGAACACCCTGAGATAACACTGGAAACCTACCAGTATATCTCGCTTGCCCTGGCCAGGGACTACTCATATAATGGCTCTCCTGGACACAGCGCGATGTCAACCCCCAATACCGGGTGAGACGAATCCTGTCTAACCGTCACTGCCTCCAAGTGCTTCGGGACTGCACCCAAAAACTACCTGTTTGCACGACTCCTTTGAGCCGTGGTAGGGTAGTAATCAAAGTGCAGTGGGAACACACTCGAGGCGAAGTGACAGTGTCAAGTCAGCGGACTAAGCTGTACTCATGTCACCTGGGAACTGATAACTGACGATAGGTATAATACCAACCAACAGTTCCCGACGAGTCCTGTCCAGTGTACTCGTAACCTAACGAGCACCCGCATACTATCTCAAGTACGACGTACTGACGGCTGTGGGACAGACCGTCTCCCACACTGGGATGAGAAGCGCATACGCTAGTCTACTCCGGAGTATCGATGCCCTGTCTCGATAGTCCAACGACTAGGGACCTGTATAAGGATGTGCTTATAGATCACCCAGCTCCCACGAGTGTGAGCGCCATCACAACGCTGGTAATCAAGCAAAGATCCTAAGGGCTCTACTAATATGTATATCAGCGATATGCTAAAAGAAACACATGCACATATTGAAGTAGAGACAAACCAAGTAGCATACTACCATTTCGAGCAAGATTGTATATACAACTGTGAATATCCCAAGCTTCCATCAAGTAATATACATACTAGTATGATACAGTAATGGCCTCTAGGGCATATACACTAACAATCTCCCACTTGCACTAAGGCCATGTACTGGCGTATCGAAGACCTATCATCTCGATCAGCCGCTCGAACTGAGTCTGGGGCAAGGCCTTGGTGAATGGATCTGCTGTGTTATCTTCTGAAGCAACCCTCCGAACCTCGATCTCCTGGCGATCCACGATCTCCCTGATCAGGTGATACCGCCTCAAGATGTGTCTGGATTTCTGATAGGACCTGGGTTCCTTCGCTAAAGCTATAGCCCCGTTGTAGTCGCAATACAGAGGTATTGGGTCAACAATGGACGGAACCACCTGAAGTTCTCTCTGGAACTTCCTCATCCAGACAGCTTCTTTTGCGGCATCAGATGCAGTGATGTATTCCGCTTCCATAGTCGAGTCAGCAACGGTTTCCTGTTTGGAGCTCTTCCAACACACCGCCCCTCCATTGAGGGTAAAGACAAAACCCGACATGGACTTGGAATCATCCTTGTCACTCTGGAAGCTGGAGTCAGCAAAGGCCTCAATCTGGAGGTCTTTTCCGCCATACACCAAGAACATCTCCTTAGTCCTTCTCAGGTACTTGAGAATGTTCTTTACTGCTATCCAATGTTTCTCCCCAGGGTTTGACTGATACCTGCTTACCACACCCAGTGCACAAGCCACATCCGGTCTGGTACACAACATCGCATACATTATAGAGCCTACCGCAGAAGCGTAGGGTATAATAGACATGCGATCCCTCTCCAAATCAGTCTTGGGAGACATCTTTTTGGAGAGGGTGATCCCGTGACAAGCCGGTAGATTACCGCGCTTGGAATCTTCCATACTGAATCTCTTCAGTATGGTGTCGATGTACCTGGACTGTGAAAGTCCTAATATCCTCTTGGATCTATCATGGTTGATCCGGATACCCAGAATGTATGAGGCATCACCCAGGTCTTTCATGGAGAACCTGTGTGACAAGAACCCCTTGAAAGATTCTAGCATAGGAATACCATTTCCTATTAAGAGAATGTCATCCACGTATAAAATGAGGAATACTAAAGTTCTCGCTACAAATCTACAATAGATGCATGGTTCATCTGGATTTTTGATAAAGCCAAATTCTTTGACGTTTCATCAAAACAGATGTTCCAACTCCGCGATGCCTGCTTTAGTCCATAAATGGACTTAAGCAACTTGCACACCTTTCCGCTGCTCCCACTCTGAATGAAACCCTCTGGCTGGTCCATATAGACACATTCCTCTAAATGTCCATTTAGAAAAGCTGTCTTTACGTCCATCTGCCAAATCTCATAATCGTGGAAGGCAGCAATGGCAAGAAGGATCCGAATGGATTTCAGCATAGCTACTGGAGAAAAGGTTTCGTCATAGTCCAAACCAGGTCTTTGACGAAAACCCTTTGCAACCAGTCTAGCTTTATAGGTCTCAACCTGTCCATCTACACCAATCTTCCTTTTGAAGATCCACTTGCATCCTACGGGTTTTACCCCATCTGGAGCAATGTCCAACGTCCATACTTTGTTGGTGTATATGGACTCCATTTCGGTCCGCATTGCATCCAGCCATTTTACTGAGTCGACTGTCACGACCTGAAGTTTGGCCCGTGACCGGCACTTAACCACGTAACGTCTACAGGCGTAACGCGACTAAGTGAACCGAAAACCCAGAAATCAAACCAGAGAAAGTATAGAGTGATAGAAGGTTTAAAAGAAGCACTAACCAAAACATGATAAGAAAACTAAGTAACAATCTCTAAGAAAACAATATACGACGCCGTAGCGAAGATCAAGATCCACAAGTGGGAACATCACAGATAGAATAAACTGCTAGTACCGCCGGCTCACAACGAGCTCGACACCAGAATACAAAATAATACAACATCGTCCTCACACTGTTTCTAAGTCAAATACATACATGGTAGATGGAGGATACTAGATACAACAATGTACATACTGAAAGATAAACAGATACCGCACAAAACCCACCTATCAGCAAAAGAGCTAGTACACCAACTGTGGGGGTATCTGTACCAAAAGATGCAAGCAGCCTGCCGCGACTACTCCGAAGGGCAACCTGCAAACACTGTGGCACAACGGGGGTGAGTTGCCAACTCGTGAATAGAGATAACATATAAAGGTAATCGCGAGCAGGTACGAACTACACTACTCTATCATATGCTAACAGATGATATCAATATGGGATGAGCAGTATATGCAACAATCATGCAAGTGCTCTATAGGGTACTGTAATACCAGATGAGGTACAAGTGCTCTAACAGGTAATGCATCTACAGGATGAGGTACAACAGTAATACTGAGCAGGGCAATATAATATCTACACGAAATATCAACGTGGAACATATACAATCGGCTTCTCAATGCACCCAGATCTCCCAAAAATAGCTCATGCGCCGGCACTCTCATCGGCCCTCAAATCCTGTACATCTCTGAGAATCCCGAGTGCCCAACATCGGCACCCAAATATCATAAATACTCGTGTCTAGCATCGACACGCAAAACATCCTGTATCGGGCATCCGTCAGTCCGGGTCAGCCCTCTCTCAAAGTACATATCGGGAATCCGTCATTCCGGGTCATCCCTCTCTCAATACATAGGGCATCCGTCATTCCGGGTCAGCCCTATATCAATCCATCGGGCATCCGTCATTCCGGGTCAGCCCTATATCAAAGTATACATCGGGAATCCGTCAGTCCGGGTCATCCCTCTCTCAATACATCGGGCATCCGTCATTCCGGGTCAGCCCTATATCAATCCATCGGGCATCCGTCATTCCGGGTCAGCCCTCTCTCAGTACATCCTCTAGCACCGAGAAAACACGGGGCGGCGCCACAAATATCATATCAAGGAAACCGGGTTTTTAAATGATTACTTAATTGAAAAGGCCACGGTTCCCAAATCCAGAAATCACATGAAATCCCAACCAATAATACAAGTAATTGTGATGTGATAAGTGCATCAAGTATGTATATCAAGTCATGTCACATAAAAATGAGCTACAATGCAATAATCCAATGTGATATAGGTATCAAGTATGAATATCAAGTCATGTCACATATAGATAAGCTACAATGCAATGATCCAATGTGATATAGGTTTCAAGTATGAATATCAAGTCATGTCACATATAGATAAGCTACAATGCAATGATCCAATGTGATATAGGTGTCACGACCCGAAAGAGCACGTGACTGGCCCTTGGACCATATGAAGTCTATAGGACTCCATCCGATCCAAGTAAGCCGAAAGCCCAGAAATCTAAGACCATAATAAGGATAAATAAACCACAAGCAATACACTATACAACGCCGAAAGGCGAGGATCATCAATAAAAGAAACCCAGATAAGCATGAAAACTGCAACACTACTTAAGCGCGACTCTAATGTCGAATTAATACATCACTTGCGTTCTAGGTATGAAACAATATACAAGTTTTGGTTGATGGAAATTCTAGATACAAAGAATAATACAAGTACAATGGTGGTTCTGATGCAAAGAATCCACCTACCGAGCAAATCACCCGCAAAGGAAACAATGTGCCGGAAATGCCGCTATGGAACCTGTACGGCAACCTGCAAGAACTGTGGCACAACGGGGGTGAGTTGCCAACTCGTGAATAGAAAATATCTACAAGCAGAAACCGAATGCAAGACATAATCCTAAGTCAACGATCAGTAATATAACCATAAGAGTACATCTGAGTGTGATAAGGTAGCAAGGTAACATCTAATCATGTATGTAGTGCCAGGTACTCAGGTATTAACATGCCATCAGTATAAGGTATGTCTGCATGAAGTAAATATGATGAAATATCAATGATATCAATACACATATATTAGCGTCCCATACCACTATTATTGGTGTAAGGGTATATATAACAGCGCCCTCATACCCTGTTATATACACAAATGGAGTATGATCAGTGTAAATCCAGTCTGTATATGATCTATGTCTGTATATATGTGGAACCCGTCCACCCGTCACCCAATGACAATAAGCATCATGTATGCAATGTGAGGATATAAACAAAATCATGGAAAAACATCATGAAACCCGTGCCTAGCATCGACACGTAAATCCTCCTGTATCGGGCATCCGTCATTCCGGGTCAGCCCCTCTCAAAGTATATATCGGGAATCCGTCAGTCCGGGTCATCCCTCTCTCAATACATCGGGCATCCGTCATTCCGGGTCAGCCCTATATCAATCCATCGGGCATCCGTCATTCCGGGTCAGCCCTCTATCAAAGTATATATCGGGAATCCGTCAGTCCGGGTCATCCCTCTCTCAATACATCGGGCATCCGTCATTCCGGGTCAGCCCTATATCAATCCATCGGGCATCCGTCATTCCGGGTCAGCCCTCTATCAAAGTATATATCGGGAATCCGTTAGTCCGGGTCATCCCTCTCTCAATACATCGGGCATCCGTCATTCCGGGTCAGCCCTCTCTCAGTACATGCCTCTAGCACCGAGAAAACACGGGGCGACTCCCCAAATATCATATCAAGGGAACCGGGTTTTTAAATGATTACTTATTTGAAAAGAGCACGGTTCTCAAATCCAGAAATCACATGAAAATCCAACATCAAGAAGTAAATCCAATGCGATGTGCTATGCAATCAATCCATGATGTATGCGACATGTAAAGAAAAGTAATCATATCGGAAATCATGCAACATGGAATAGTAATGTGCATATGTCGAGAGAAACCGCTCCTTTAGAATGAATCATCTATGTTTGTGTACAGGTATAAGTATACAATATGCCAAGCCAGAATCATATCATGAATGCAACAATACTACGGTGTAGTGGCATGGCAATTATCGATGATGAAGTGTGTGAGCCGGCAAAATAGTGTACGTGAAACATACGCATCATCGATAATGGTGCTGGTGTCCTGTCAGCATGATAATAATATAGCAATGAACATATGCCAGCAATGCGAATAGCATGGAAATGCAGAAATCTAGTAGTCAACACCACAGTGAAATATCTACTATGCAAATTACATCTAAGTATCAGGTCAATCAGGAGGGGTAGGTGTGGAAACCACCTAAATCTGAGTCGGTATATATATATATATAGTCGGTGATCCCGCCTCAATGTCATATTGTAAGATATCCTCGAGTAATGAGTGCGGATCTATCATCAATATCGGCTCGTACGGTAAATCATTGTACGGCATCCCCAAGAGCTGGGTACAGGTCAACACCACACTATCTCGTCACATAACAGGTATCACTGTCATCAGAACATATAATCTGGGGGTACTACTCTATGCCTAGTACAAATCGATACCATCAATAAGGTATGCATGCGGGGGTAAACACATATCCCAAGCTCGCAAGAAACACAAGTCATATCCCAAATATGAATTATATCAAATCACCGATCTCGCGGCACAAGGCCCACATCATCGACTCATCTCCAAAGTCATCCCATATCATCAAACACAGTGCAAGTATAAGTAATATGCAAGGGTGGGTGTGTAGGTGTAATTCTAATCTAGGGTTCGCGACTATGAACTACATAGTAATCTATCTACGGACTGCGGGGGTGCTATACGCCATCCACCCGACTTCCCCCTGTAGATATAATCTACTCACCTTGCATCATCATTGCGGACGTCGCCATGCATTTGCTTGTCGTTCCGAAGTCCTCATGGGTACCTACACATCAACATATCGTATATGCGCATTAAAACTAAATCCAAGCTAAAACGGCGCATGAAATCCAAAACGATACGATAAGGGGCCTATAGGTGAGAACCTATGGCACGCCTTCAAAACCATCAATAAATCCTCTATATCGTCGTATAAACGACAAATAGTCGAGGTAAAACGAAATACACCAATGCAGAAATGAAAATACGGAATACGGAAACTAAGATCCAAAACAGCAACTCATGAAATATGTCCCAGATTTTTCCAGAGATCAATTAATACAAATCTATATATACCAAGGGCCTAAAGTAAGCATGTAGGAGCTACAGAACCAAAACGACCCAAAATGGTGGGACCCAGGCCGCAATTGGCGGCCAAAAGGGGAAAATTGGCGGCCGGGAAGAAGAAGTGGGAGCTGGGGTCTTGGGGTTAGCTTCATGGGTGCCTGCACATACCACTGTCCAATCAATTTTATTTTAGGGGTCTCGGGGTGTTAGCAGATTCCAATTAACCTTCACAGATTCCATAATTTCCCCGATATCGGTTTCTAAAATCCGTATTCTAGTTTAAGCTTCAGGTTTTGGGTTCCGATTCAAACACTAGGGTGTTGGTAAGATCTCTACTGAGCTCAAATTCATAATACAACACCAATTTCCTCAAACCCTAACTAGGTTATCTTCAAGTCCACAATATCGATTCTACAACAACATTGGGGTATAAGTAATGCAAGAATTAAGCTAAAGGTCCATAAAATACCTCATTTGGCAACTCAAGAATTTTCTTGAGTTGCCCCTAGTGGCCAAAATCCATGCTTTCTTGGTCCGTCATGTAGGTCTTGAGCTTGTGAATCTTTTTAGTGAAATGGGATTGGGGTTTTAGTGTTGTTTTGGAGATGATGTGAGGCTAGAAGAGGGGAGGGGAAATGGTGCAGGAGCAGCAGCAGGAGGAGAGTGAAGAGGGAGGGAAATTGAGGGGAAATGGTTAAGGGTTTGGTCAATGGTTCACCCATACCTCTCTCTCACCAACCCCATTCTTTTCTCTTTTCTTATTCTTTTCTTTTTCCTTTTCTTTTCTTAAACCTTTCTCACTAGAATAGTAAACCCAAATGATAAATCATGGCAATAAAAATGCACAAGTGTGTGAAAAAGTGATATGTGCAAGTTTTGCACAAAATTGCCAAAAAACCCGATTAGCGATTTTAATCGTAATTAGCACTAAATTAGTGTCAAACTAATCACAAAAACTTAAAAATGTCATAATTCACAAATTTACCCTATTTTAGAATTTTCCTTAATTTTTCTCAAATTTTTCCTATTTATTTGCATTTAATTATAGATTTAATATTAAAATAATCAATAAAATAATATTAAATTATAAAAATTCCCAAAATTAATATTTTATCTTTTCGAAATGTTACAATCTACCCCCCTTAAATAAATTCGGTCCCCGAATTTAAAAATCTAACTATACGCACTTCAAAAGATAAGGATACCTCTTCCTCATCTCACTCTCGGTCTCCCAAGTGACTTCCTCGCCGCTCTGGCCACGCCAAAGTACCTTGACGGACGGTATCACTTTCGACCTCAATTTCTTCACTTGCCGATCCAAGATCATCATCGGCTGCTCTGCATAGGAAAGGTCGCGCTCAAGCTGGATCGTCGGTGCTGAATCGCATGCGAAGGATCATGAAGATATCTGCGGAGCATCGAAACGTGAAATACGGGGTGTACGTCTGAAAGACTGGGCGGAAGGGCAAATCGATACGCAACCGCACCAACACGCTCGAGGATCTCGAAGGGACCCACAATGAAATCCATAGATATCTGTTCCCATTTCCACTCCGGAAGGGGTAACGGCTGTAGCTCTCCCGCAGGCCTCTGGTGCTCAGCCTTGGCTTGCTGACAAGTCAGGCATCTCGACACAGAATCTGCAATGTCCCTCTTCATACCGTCCCACCAGTAAACATCTCTCATATCATGGTACACCTTGGTGGAACCGGGATGAACACTATATACCGACCGATGTGCCTCCTCAAGAATCTCGCGCCGTAATCCTTTAGCCTCTGGTATGCACAGTCTAGCTCCAAATCGTAGTATCCCCTGATTATCGATCACGAACTCGGAAAATCTGCCCTGACCCATCTGTGTCCTGATCTCTGAACAGCGGTCATCACTGTGCTGTGCCTCATGTATACGGTCAAGCAACTGTGAACGTGCACGGACATGCGCAATTTGTCATCCGATCGGCGCTGTCTACGGTTCAGGTCTCGCTGCTGAAATATGTACTTTAATCTCTTATGGTCAGTGAATATCTGGCACGACTCCCTATACAGATATTGTCGTCAGATCTTGAGTGCAAAGACCACTGCAGCCATGCCCTGGAAGGGATCCCATTCAAGGTTTCTCCGATCTTGCCTATGCCGAACTGTACGAAGGCCGGCTCTCTTGCATAATCTCCTCTTACTCGATGGACATCGGTGTCCTCAGCATAATATTTTCTCGGAAATTGGTCGCATCCCAGCGCCTCCACAAGCATATCAGGTCCCCAGTCTCAACGGTAGTAATGACAGCTCGTCAGCGTCTCGCCAGAACCTCTGGTTCCACTTGTCTATATCGTCGTCCACAAGGACGCCACGCCATGCTATCTACGTATCGCACTGTTCTCGGCCACGGTCAATCCGAAGTCTCTTGCACGGACTCGAAGTCGCGTACTCTTTAGCTTCATCATTCTGTAGAAGATGTCTGGCTGCACAGGTCCTCGGGAACGCGTCCCAATCATCGGAGGAATACTCAACACTCGTCCGTCCTTGATCAATTCGCAACGCATCTGGTATGTTCCTTTATCCGAACCTGGTCAACTACCTCGTCGACAATGCCGAACTCTGGCCTGCTGGGTGTGCGCAATATGACCACCCTTGGGTCTAGGTCTCCTCGTATCGTATTCCAGAAAGGTCCTATCGAGATTTCTCTCTCAATCTCTTTCCTGCCGGATTGCCCGGAAGTCATCATCCATCGCTGAAGCAATTTCTTATTCCGGAACGGCTGCATACTTATCGCGCTTCTTTCTGGAAGATATATCCATATACAACGCCTCTGAGTGCGTATCACATCTCTGAAGTCAGCGGAGTCGGACGTCATCTCGTCGAAATCTCTTGCGAACTCTTTTATTCACTCTGCTTCAATGTCGACTGATTCGGACTCGCCTCATCGAGGCTACATGGACAATGCTCCAACGGCTATACTCGTATCTGGAGTCTCCCAAGCGATGCATCCCACCACATGATATCCGAATGACGTCGAATCATCTGATCGACTCTATCGACTCTCAACGAACCTGCGTGAAGTTGTCTCTAGCTGGAACAATCTATCTGATGACCTCGCATCGGTAAACGAACGCACCAAATGTCCTAGTCATTCATCCTCAGGTGACTAGAGACTCGCTATCATCTCTCTAAGTATATGCTCACGTTGCAGTAGCTCCAACCACCTGGGCGACATCTCGTCATTTGCAGCAGCAATTGGCTCATTCGCCTGTACGCCGAGCAGCGGCGCAATCCTCCAGGAAAGGCGACACATTGGCGGTCATCTCTGAATCGGTCTGCTCTAGATCCAAGTAAGACTCTCCACACTGGAAATCTTCGACTCAACTGGGCCCGCTCCGGCGCAAAATCGGACGAATCCCCTTCGTCTCTCTAATCGGGTAGACTAGCTATCATCTGCCTCATATCCGCCTGGAAGCTCCGATAATCTCAGCTCGTAAGCTCCGGGAGCGACATCCTGTCAATCTCAACAACAGCTGGTCCATCTGTCTGCACGGTAGGCGACATCATAATCTCTGAGGTATGCTGTACATCAGCAGTCCTCTCTCAACTGGCAGCTCTAACAACGGCCCGATCATCCGGTGCAAACCAAGCACTCGCCTCTACTAGAGGTCACAATCACCAATACTAACTCGAGACGTTCCCATGTCACCAGAAAACACAATGGTCGGCCCTCGTACCAGACGAGCTCACACCGGCCGTAACCCTAGCAGCAGCCCAAACTGCGCTCAAACATGGTGACAGGAACCTCAATCGAGTACCAAGAGAGCACACCAGTGGCAGGAAAGGAAATAACAGATCCAGAGTGGATACATGATCATAGGAAGGAACAGCGTCAATAAAGGTATGATCATGAAACTAATAGGATCGGGGATCTCAAATGGGTGTATAATCCTGGATATGAAGAGAATCACTGATCTCGAAAATATATGCATCCTAAGGTTCCTTAAGAAGAGTAGCGTATCGTAAGTATGCCGCGGAACATACCCACGGTACGTCACTCTACTTTAGTCACCTATTCCATCAACCAAGGGTCATCCTAATACGACGAAAGTTCGGGTATAACACCCCCTCGACCAAGTTTAAGCTCCGTAAGGTCAAGCCTAAGTTCCGTATATAAATAACTCCCTAGGCTCCACATAGTCAAACTTAGACTCGAACCAAGGTCAACCTAGCGCTCTGATACCAACTTTGTCACGACCCGAAAGAGCACGTAACTGGCCCTTGGACCATATGAAGTCTATAGGACTCCATCCGATCCAAGTAAGCCGAAAGCCCAGAAATCTAAGACCATAATAAGGATAAATAAACCACAAGCAATACACTATACAACGCCGAAAGGCGAGGATCATCAATAAAAGAAACCAAGATAAGCATGAAAACTGCAACACTACTTAAGCGCGACTCTAAGGTCGAATTAATACATCACTTGCGTTCTAGGTATGAAACAATATACAAGTTTTGGTTGATGGAAATTCTAGATACAAAGAATAATACAAGTACAATGGTGGTTCTGATGTAAAGAATCCACCTACCGAGCAAATCACCCGCAAAGGAAACAATGTGCCGGAAATGCCGCTATGGAACCTGTACGGCAACCTGCAAGAACTGTGGCACAACGGGGGTGAGTTGCCAACTCGTGAATAGAAAATATCTACAAGCAGAAACCGAATGCAAGACATAATCCTAAGTCAACGATCAGTAATATAACCATAAGAGTACATCTGAGTGTGATAAGGTAGCAAGGTAACATCTAATCATGTATGTAGTGCCAGGTACTCAGGTATTAACATGCCATCAGTATAAGGTATGTCTGCATGAAGTAAATATGATGAAATATCAATGATATCAATACACATATATTAGCGTCCCATACCACTAATATTGGTGTAAGGGTATATATAACAGCGCCCTCATACCCTGTTATATACACAAATGGAGTATGATCAGTGTAAATCCAGTCTGTATATGATCTATGTCTGTATATATGTGGAACCCGTCCACCCGTCACCCAATGACAATAAGCATCATGTATGCAATGTGAGGATATAAACAAAATCATGGAAAAACATCATGAAACCCGTGCCTAGCATCGACACGTAAATCCTCCTGTATCGGGCATCCGTCATTCCGGGTCAGCCCTCTCTCAAAGTATATATCGGGAATCCGTCAGTCCGGGTCATCCCTCTCTCAATACATCGGGCATCCGTCATTCCGGGTCAGCCCTATATCAATCCATCGGGCATCCGTCATTCCGGGTCAGCCCTCTATCAAAGTATATATCGGGAATCCGTCAGTCCGGGTCTTCCCTCTCTCAATACATCGGGCATCCGTCATTCCGGGTCAGCCCTATATCAATCCATCGGGCATCCGTCATTCCGGGTCAGCCCTCTATCAAAGTATATATCGGGAATCCGTCAGTCCGGGTCATCCCTCTCTCAATACATCGGGCATCCGTCATTCCGGGTCAGCCCTCTCTCAGTACATGCCTCTAGCACCGAGAAAACACGGGGCGACGCCCCAAATATCATATCAAGGGAACCGGGTTTTTAAATGATTACTTATTTGAAAAGAGCACGGTTCCCAAATCCAGAAATCACATGAAAATCCAACATCAAGAAGTAAATCCAATGCGATGTGCTATGCAATCAATCCATGATGTATGCGACATGTAAAGAAAAGTAATCATATCGGAAATCATGCAACATGGAATAGTAATGTGCATATGTCGAGAGAAACCGCTCCTTTAGAATGAATCATCTATGTTTGTGTACAGGTATAAGTATACAATATGCCAAGCCAGAATCATATCATGAATGCAACAATACTACGGTGTAGTGGCATGGCAATTATCGATGATGAAGTGTGTGAGCCGGCAAAATAGTGTACGTGAAACATACGCATCATCGATAATGGTGCTGGTGTCCTGTCAGCATGATAATAATATAGCAATGAACATATGCCAGCAATGCGAATAGCATGGAAATGCAGAAATCTAGTAGTCAACACCACAGTGAAATATCTACTATGCAAATTACATCTAAGTATCAGGTCAATCAGGAGGGGTAGGTGTGGAAACCACCTAAATCTGAGTCGGTATATATATATATATAGTCGGTGATCCCGCCTCAATGTCATATTGTAAGATATCCTCGAGTTATGAGTGCGGATCTATCATCAATATCGGCTCGTACGGTAAATCATTGTACGGCATCCCCAAGAGCTAGGTACAGGTCAACACCACACTATCTCGTCACATAACAGGTATCACTGTCATCAGAACATATAATCTGGGGGTACTACTCTATGCCTAGTACAAATCGATACCATCAATAAAGTATGCATGCGGAGGTAAACACATATCCCAAGCTCGCAAAAAACACAAGTCATATCCCAAATATGAATTATATCAAATCACCGATCTCGCGGCATAAGGCCCACATCATCGACTCATCTCCAAAGTCATCCCATATCATCAAACACAGTGCAAGTATAAGTAATATGCAAGGGTGGGTGTGTAGGTGTAATTCTAATCTAAGGTTCGCGACTATGAACTACATAGTAATCTATCTACGGACTGCGGGGGTGCTATACGCCATCCACCCGACTTCCCCCTGTAGATATAATCTACTCACCTTGCATCATCATTGCGGACGTCGCCATGCATTTGCTTGTCGTTCCGAAGTCCTCATGGGTACCTACACATCAACATATCGTATATGCGCATTAAAACTAAATCCAAGCTAAAACGGCGCATGAAATCCAAAACGATACGATAAGGGGCCTATAGGTGAGAACCTATGGAACGCCTTCAAAACCATCAATAAATCCTCTATATCGTCGTATAAACGACAAATAGTTGAGGTAAAACGAAATACACCAATGCAGAAATGAAAATACGGAATACGGAAACTAAGATCCAAAACAGCAACTCATGAAATATGTCCCAGATTTTTCCAGAGATCAATTAATACAAATCTATATATACCAAGGGCCTAAAGTAAGTATGTAGGAGCTACAGAACCAAAACGACCCAAAATGGTGGGACCCAGGCCGCAATTGGCGGCCAAAAGGGGAAAATTGGCGGCCGGGAAGAAGAAGTGGGAGCTGGGGTCTTGGGGTTAGCTTCATGGGTGCCTGCACATACCACTGTCCAATCAATTTTATTTTAGGGGTCTCGGGGTGTTAGCAGATTCCAATTAACCTTCACAGATTCCATAATTTCCCCGATATCGGTTTCTAAAATCCGTATTCTGGTTTAAGCTTCAGGTTTTGGGTTCCGATTCAAACACTAGGGTGTTGGTAAGATCTCTACTGAGCTCAAATTCATAATACAACACCAATTTCCTCAAACCCTAACTAGGTTATCTTCAAGTCCACAATATCACAAAATATCGATTCTACAACAACATTGGGGTATAAGTAATGCAAGAATTAAGCTAAAGGTCCATAAAATACCTCATTTGGCAACTCAAGAATTTTCTTGAGTTGCCCCTAGTGGCCAAAATCCATGCTTTCTTGGTCCGTCATGTAGGTCTTGAGCTTGTGCATCTTTTTAGTGAAATGGGATTGGGGTTTTAGTATTGTTTTGGAGATGATGTGAGGCTAGAAGAGGGGAGGGGAAATGGTGCAGGAGCAGCAGCAGGAGGAGAGTGAAGAGGGAGGGAAATTGAGGGGAAATGGTTAAGGGTTTGGTCAATGGTTCACCCATACCTCTCTCTCACCAACCCCATTCTTTTCTCTTTTCTTATTCTTTTCTTTTTCCTTTTCTTTTCTTAAACCTTTCTCACTAGAATAGTAAACCCAAATGATAAATCATGGCAAGAAAAATGCACAAGTGTGAGAAAAAGTGATATGTGCAAGTTTTGCACAAAATTGCGAAAAAACCCGATTAGCGATTTTAATCGTAATTAGCACTAAATTAGTGTCAAACTAATCACAAAAACTTAAAAATGTCATAATTCACTAATTTACCCTATTTTAGAATTTTCCATAATTTTTCTCAAATTTTTCCTATTTATTTGCATTTAATTATAGATTTAATATTAAAATAATCAATAAAATAATATTAAATTATAAAAATTCCCAAAATTAATATTTTATCTTTTCGAAATGTTACAATAGGTTTCAAGTATGAATATCAAGTCATGTCACATATAGATAAGCTACAATGCAATGCACTAGCTAGTAATCATGAACATGCAATATATATATATAAGGAACACTATAAGGTCCTATCTGCCCTGACGTAGAACGCCATGCGGGCGATATCCCCGTAGATGTGAAATCTACTCACCGTAGCCTTCCACTAGGTATAGCCAACAACCTGTGTCCCCTCCTGCGCGGCGCCCATTGTACTCGCCTGCGAACCTAGAATTACACAATATATCACACGTAAGCTGGAAATCACGAAAACGCAACATTTAAGCCGAACCAGTAACTCGTGTCGCGAACCAAGCGCACGTGTGCACGATACGCTAAAACGCATGGTTACACACCTAAACGCACCCCGACGCGTCGCGATACGCAGAAACCCAAAACCCACACACACGTATCACGCGTGTCACGAAAGGTTGAAAATACGGGAAAATAGGTATTCTACCCCAGATTTTGATACAGGAAGGATATTGCAAAACTATAAATACCAAAACAACCCAAATAGCATCAGACACCCACAGCCCAAACCCCAACCCTTGGATCCCCTATCTGGCCGCCAATTGCGGCCAGAATGCATATTTTGGCGGCCCGAAATGGGAATTGGGCTCCCAGGTTTGGTGTGTGCACTCTATACCCCCCATACATGCTGCAGTACTATCTAGTTTTCAACTGAAAGTCTCGGGTAGTAGCAGATTTTCTACAGTGCCTATTTCTAGTTAAAAACCCCACTTTTGCACTAAATTGAAACTTTATGGTATTTTGATGAAATCTGAAACAAGTCTAGGTCTAATCCCACACTAATAACTCATTAACAAGCTAATCAAGCCACCACAACATAAATTTAACATATTAGCACTAAACCCCTTTCAATAGCACTAAAAAGGCATAAAAATATGATATTTCTAAACTAAACATGCAAGTTAGGAAAATTGGATGCTAGGATTGAGATTTATACCTTCTAATGACCTTAAAAACTACCTAAAGTCCAGTCCCTCCCTCAAGTGTGCAGATTAGCCTTGAACACCTCCAAAAACCTTGCTTTCTTCATGTTTTGTGATGGAAAGAGGTGGTTTTTGTGTAGGATTTGTTTGGGAATTGAAGGGAGTGAAAGGAAGAAGAAGAAGTGAAGAGAATGAAAGGGTTTTTCTCTGCTGGAGCTCCAGAATTTCTGAAGTGGGAAAAGGAGAGAGAGAGAAGGGAAGAAAAGGGTCTCAAGGTCAACCTTCACCTAACCCCCATACCTCATTGTTTAATGGTATATTGAATTATGAAAATGGTTTAGAAAAGATCAAAATGGTGGGGAAAAATAACTTACCAACCATGCACAAGGAATGGTTAACAAGTCACAAAATGTCTAAGTATGCTAGGTGCATACTACAAAGGAAAGTTTCCAATATGCTAACACTACCCATAACAACTATAAATCCTATGAACACACAAATATAAAAATATGTATGGCTACTAATTATCACCAAAACAATCAACGAAAATTTCAAAGTGTTACAATCTACCCCCCTTAAAGAAATTCGGTCCCCGAATTTAAAAATCTAACCAAACACACCTTCAAAAAGGTGGGGAAACCTCTTCATCATCTCGCTTTCGGTCTCCCAAGTGACTTCCTCGCCACTCTGGCCACGCCAAAGTACTTTGACGGACGGTATTCCTTTCGACCTCAATTCCTTCACTTGTCGATCCAAGATCGTCACCGGCTGCTCCGCATAGGAAAGGTCGTGCTTAAGCTGGATCGTCGAGTGCTGAATCGCATGCGAATGATCATGAAGATATCTGCGGAGCATCGAAACGTGAAATACTGGATGCACGTCTGGAAAACTGGGCGGAAGGGCTAAACGATACGCAACTGCACCAATTCGCTCAAAGACCTCCAATGGGGCTCACATCCCTGGGACTAAGCTTCCCCTTCTTTCCAAACTTCATTACGCCCTTCGTTGGGGAGACCCTCAAGAAAACATGATCACCAACAGAAAACTCAAGTCTGCCTCGACGACGGTCCGCATAAGATTTCTGCCTACTCTGGGCTGCTCTCATCCTATCGCGAATCAACTGGATCTTCGCTGTCGTCTCCTCTACGATCTGTGGCCCCAAAATACTGCTCTCACTGAGCTCCGTCCAACAGGTGGGCGATCTGCATCTGCTCCCATAAAGAGCCTCAAACGGTGCCATCTGAATGGTCTCCTGGTAGCTGTTGTTGTAGGAGAACTCTACTAAGGCAAATGATGATCCCCAGCTACCTCCGAACTCTAGTACACAGGCCCTGAGCACGTCCTCGAGAGTCTGAATGGTCCGCTCTGACTGTCCGTCGGTCTGCGGATGAAATGCCGTGCTGAAACTCAAGCGAGTGCCCCAAGCCTCCTGAAGCCTCTGCCATAGTCTACTAGTAAACTGGGTGCCTCTGTCGGACACAATGCACGTCGGAACTCTGTGTAGTCGCACTATCTCGTTAATGTAGATCTGGGCATACTGAGTAAATCCGAAAGTCGTCTTTACTGGTAGGAAGTGAGCTGCTTTCGTCAAACGATCCACGATCACCCAGATGGGGTCATACTCCCGACTAGTCCTGGGTAGGCCCACCACGAAATCCATCGAAAACCGTTCCTATTTCCACTCCGGAAAGGGTAACGGCTGTAGCTCTCCCGCTGGCCTCTGATGCTCAGCCTCGACTTGTTGAAAAGTCAGGCATCTCGATACAAAATCTTCAATGTCCCTCTTCATACCGTCCCATCAGTAAACATTTCTCAAGTCATGGTACCTCTTGGTGGAACCGGGACGAGCACTATATACCGATCGATGTGCCTCCTCGAAAACCTCGCGCCGCAATCCCTTAGCATCTGGTACGCACGGTCTAGCTCCAAATCGTAGTATTTCCTGATCATCGATCACGAACTCGGAAAATCTGCCATGTCCCATCTGTGTCCTGATCTCTGAACAGCGGTCAACACTGTGCTGTGCCTCTTATATACGGTCAACCAACTGTGGTGTGCACGGACATGCGCAATCTGTCCTCCGGTCGGCGTAAACTCGAACTGCACCCGGCTGTCGCATAAGATCTGCCAATCTGCCGACGACTGCCTCTGTACTGTGCTCAAACTGGATAGACTACCCCCGGGCCTCCTGCTCAAAGCATCTGCTACTACGTTGCCCTGCCCGGGTGACACAAGATTTCACAATCGTAGTCCTTTACTCACTCCATCCATCGGCGCTGTCTAAGGTTCAGGTCTCACTGCTGAAATATGTACTCTAAGCTTTTGTGGTAGGTGAATATCTGGCACGACTCCCCATACAGATAATGTCGCCAGATCTTGAGTGCAAAAGCCACTGCAGCCATCTCCAGATCATGAGTAGGGTAATTCTGCTCATGTCTCTTTAATTGCCGTGAAGCATACGCAATCCCCCTGCCATGCTGCATCAAAACGCACCCCAACCCTACTCGTGAAGCATCGCAGTAGGCCACAAATCCGTCTGATCCCGAAGGCAATGATAACACTGGTGTCGTAGTCAGTAGAGCCCGTAGCTGCTGGAAACTGTGCTCACGCTCCTCCGCCCAATCGAAGCGAACTCCCTTTCCGGTCAACCCGGTCCAAGGTGTAGCAAGGCGAGAGAAGCCCTGCACGAATCGCCGGTAATAACCTGCCAGCCCTAGAAAGCTGCGAATCTCCGTCACTGACGTGGGTCTAGGCCAACTCCGAACTGCCTCAACCTTCCTCGGGTCAACACATATACCATCTCGTGTAATCACGTGCCCCAAGATGTCCACGCTGTCTAGCCAGAAGGCACAATTGGAGAATTTGGCGAAAAGCTGATGCTCCCTGAAGGTCTGCAGCGTAATCCGCAGGAGCTGCTCGTGCTCCTCTCTACTCCGAGAATACACCAAGATATCGTCAATAACCACCATAATGAACAGATCAAGATACGGCCGGAAATTACGGTTCACCTAATCCATAAATGCTGCTGGCGCGTTGGTGAGTCCGAACGACATCACCAAAAACTCATAATGGCCGTAACGAGTACGGAAAGCTGTCCTAGGAATGTTCTCCTGTCGAACCCGTAGCTGATGGTGGCCCGATCGCAAATCGATCCTCGAAAAGTATCCTGCCCCCCTGAAGCTGGTCGAACAAATCGTCGATGCGTGGCAAAGGATATCTGTTCCGCACTGTCACTTTGTTCAGCTGGCGGTAGTCAATACACAAACGCATGCTGCCGTCCTTCTTCTTGACGAACAGGACTGGAGCACTCCAAGGAGAACACTGGGTCGAATAAGTCCTTTATCTAGCAAGCCCTGCAACTGACTCTTCAATTCTCTAAGTTCCGCCGGGACCATCCGATAAGATGGTACAGAATTAGGCCCCGTGCCAGGAACCAGATCAATGCAGAAAGAAATATCACGCTCGGGCGGTAGCCCAGGAAGCTCGTTAGGGAACACATCAGGGAACTCACTACCGACCGGAACCTGATCCAAAAGAACCTCCATAGCCCTAGTATCGCAAACATATGCGAGAAATCCCTGACATCCCTTCCGCAAAAGCTGTCCAGCGTGAACAGAAGATATCACACCATGAGGGGTGGCACTACGGTCCCCCAACACGACAACAACCGACTTGCCGGGAGAACAAAATCGAACTGTCTCCTCACGGCCGTCAACAGAAGCATAGCACGTGGCTAACCAATCCATGCCCAAAGAACGTCGAAGTCCAACATCTCATGAAGGATCAAATCGACCGGCAACCCTCTCTCGCCGACACGGACGGTACAGGATCGGAACACGTGCCTAGCAACAAACGACTCTCCCGCAGGAGTAGTCACAACTAGCGGTTGACCAAGCAAACCAGACTTTCTACCCAATCTCGGCACAAAGTGTGTGGATACATACAGGTACGTGGAAACATATGAGAACAAGGATCCGGATCAAACAATACATGTGCAACAAAGGACAAACTAAGAGAGTACCTGAAACCACAGCATCGGACACCCGCGCGTCCCGATGAGTCGAAGCAAAAACTTGTGCCTGTCCTTCATTTGCGACTGACCGAACGCCTCCTCTACTAGCCTGACCCCTCTGTGCAAACCCTCCGCGTCCACGACGTCTCAGAACACGACCCTGACGTGCTGTAAAGAAACACTGCCTGATGAGGTGTTGAAGGCTTCCGCATCGTAAACACCTACGCACTGAATGCCGTCCTGCCTGGGGATGAAAGCCAAACGGTTGTCCTCGTCCTAGGCCTCTGCTCTGGGCTGGTATACCAGTATGATTCCTCAACTGTTCCGGAATTCTCACGGTCTCCGGAAGACGTGTCTCGTAAACGGGAGCTACCTCCACCGGTGCTATGTAGGGGACGGAATACTGCATGATGATCGCAAGGAACAACTGGGTAACAGGGGTGGCAACCATCTGTCGCTGCGCTCGAACGACCTCTATCAATGAGCTCATCGCCTGGCATAGGCCCTGCATCTCTACCACTAGTCTAGCGACCTGAGCTGCCGTAGGGGAAACAATCTGTCCTGGTGCAACAGGAGTACTACTCGAATTAGTCCTTGTCTCAGATGAATCAACTCGAACCTCGGCCCTCGCGGCCACTCTCTGTGCCCACGTAGTCCTTGGCGGCATATTGGCTATCAAAAACAACAGGATTCGATAAGGATACGGAAATCGAATCGCAAGAATGTATATGCTCGAGGAGGAATTTTAAATCAACAAGTCCTAAGGTCGCGTAGGCGGAGTACCGTGTCGTGAGTATGCCGCGGAACATACACACGCTACGCTACCCTGCCGCAGCTACCTACTCCATCATACCAGGGTCGTCTTACATTCCGAAAGGTAAAACCTACGCTCTGATACCAACTTTGTCACGACCCGAAGTTTGGCCCGTGACCGGCACTTAACCACGTAACGTCTACAGGCGTAACGCGACTAAGTGAACCGAAAACCCAGAAATCAAACCAGAGAAAGTATAGAGTGATAGAAGGTTTAAAAGAAGCACTAACCAAAACATGATAAGAAAACTAAGTAACAATCTCTAAGAAAACAATATACGACGCCGTAGCGAAGATCAAGATCCACAAGTGGGAACATCACAGACAGAATAAACTGCTAGTACCGCCGGCTCACAACGAGCTCGACACCAGAATACAAAATAATACAACATCGTCCTCACACTGTTTCTAAGTCAAATACATACATGGTAGATGGAGGATACTAGATACAACAATGTACATACTGAAAGATAAACAGATACCGCACAAAACCCACCTATCAGCAAAAGAGCTAGTACACCAACTGTTGGGGTATCTGTACCAAAAGATGCAAGCAGCCTGCCGCGACTACTCCGAAGGGCAACCTGCAAACACTGTGGCACAACGGGGGTGAGTTGCCAACTCGTGAATAGAGATAACATATAAAGGTAATCGCGAGCAGGTACGAACTACACTACTCTATCATATGCTAACAGATGATATCAATATGGGATGAGCAGTATATGCAACAATCATGCAAGTGCTCTATAGGGTACTGTAATACCAGATGAGGTACAAGTGCTCTAACAGGTAATGCATCTACGTGATGAGGTACAACAGTAATACTGAGCAGGGCAATATAATATCTACACGGAATATCAACGTGGAACATATACAATCGGCTTCTCAATGCACCCAGATCTCCCAAAAATAGCTCATGCGCCGGCACTCTCATCGGCCCTCAAATCCTGTACATCTCTGAGAATCCCGAGTGCCCAACATCGGCACCCAAATATCATAAATACTCGTGTCTAGCATCGACACGCAAAACATCCTGTATCGGGCATCCGTCAGTCCGGGTCAGCCCTCTCTCAAAGTACATATCGGGAATCCGTCATTCCGGGTCATCCCTCTCTCAATACATCGGGCATCCGTCATTCCGGGTCAGCCCTATATCAATCCATCGGGCATCCGTCATTCCGGGTCAGCCCTATATCAAAGTATACATCGGGAATCCGTCAGTCCGGGTCATCCCTCTCTCAATACATCGGGCATCCGTCATTCCGGGTCAGCCCTATATCAATCCATCGGGCATCCGTCATTCCGGGTCAGCCCTCTCTCAGTACATCCTCTAGCACCGAGAAAACACGGGGCGGCGCCCCAAATATCATATCAAGGAAACCGGGTTTTTAAATGATTACTTATTTGAAAAGGCCACGGTTCCCAAATCCAGAAATCACATGAAATCCCAACCAATAATACAAGTAATTGTGATGTGATAAGTGCATCAAGTATGTATATCAAGTCATGTCACATAAAAATGAGCTACAATGCAATAATCCAATGTGATATAGGTATCAAGTATGAATATCAAGTCATGTCACATATAGATAAGCTACAATGCAATGATCCAATGTGATATAGGTTTCAAGTACGAATATCAAGTCATGTCACATATAGATAAGCTACAATGCAATGATCCAATGTGATATAAGTTTCAAGTATGAATATCAAGTCATGTCACATATAGATAAGCTACAATGCAATGCACTAGCTAGTAATCATGAACATGCAATATATATATAAGGAACACTATAAGGTCCTATTTGCCCTGACGTAGAACGCCATGCGGGCGATATCCCCGTAGATGTGAAATCTACTCACCGTAGCCTTCCACTAGGTATAGCCAACAACCTGTGTCCCCTCCTGCGCGGTGCCCGTTGTACTCGCCTGCGAACCTAGAATTACACAATATATCACACGTAAGCTGGAAATCACGAAAACGCAACATTTAAGCCGAACCAGTAACTCGTGTCGCGAACCAAGCGCGCGTGTGCACGATACGCTAAAACGCGTGGTTACGCACCTAAACGCACCCCGACGCGTCGCGATACGCAGAAACCCAAAACCCACACACACGTATCACGCGTGTCACGAAAGGTTGAAAATACGGGAAAATAGGTATTCTACCCCAGATTTTGATACAGGAAGGATATTGCAAAACTATATATACCAAAACAACCCAAATAGCATCAGACACCCACAGCCCAAACCCCAACCCTTGGATCCCCTATCTGGCCGCCAATTGCGGCCAGAATGCATATTTTGGCGGCCCGAAATGGGAATTGGGCTCCCAGGTTTGGTGTGTGCACTTTATACCCCCCATACATGCTGCAGTACTATCTAGTTTTCAACTGAAAGTCTCGGGTAGTAGCAGATTTTCTACAGTGCCTATTTCTAGTTAAAAACCCCACTTTTGCACTAAATTGAAACTTTATGGTATTTTGATGAAATCTGAAACAAGTCTAGGTCTAATCCCACACTAATAACTCATTAACAAGCTAATCAAGCCACCACAACATAAATTTAACATATTAGCACTAAACCCCTTTCAATAGCACTAAAAAGGCATAAAAATATGATATTTCTAAACTAAACATGCAAGTTAGGAAAATTGGATGCTAGGATTGAGATTTATACCTTCTAATGACCTTAAAAACTACCTAAAGTCCAGTCCCTCCCTCAAGTGTGCAGATTAGCCTTGAACACCTCCAAAAACCTTGCTTTCTTCATGTTTTGTGATGGAAAGAGGTGGTTTTTGTGTAGGATTTGTTTGGGAATTGAAGGGAGTGAAAGGAAGAAGAAGAAGTGAAGAGAATGAAAGGGTTTTTCTCTGCTGGAGCTCCAGAATTTCTGAAGTGGGAAAAGGAGAGAGAGAGAAGGGAAGAAAAGGGTCTCAAGGTCAACCTTCACCTAACCCCCATACCTCATTGTTTAATGGTATATTGAATTATGAAAATGGTTTAGAAAAGATCAAAATGGTGGGGAAAAATAACTTAGCAACCATGCACAAGGAATGGTTAACAAGTCACAAAATGTCTAAGTATGCTAGGTGCACACTACAAAGGAAAGTTTCCAATATGCTAACACTACCCATAACAACTATAAATCCTATGAACACACAAATATAAAAATATGTATGGCTACTAATTATCACCAAAACAATCAACGAAAATTTCAAAGTGTTACATCGACGCTCTGAATGGCTTGCTGGAAGCTAGTAGGCTCATCACAATCTATGATGCAATCCTCTCTATCCCCGTCAATGAGAAAACCGTAGTATCTCTCGGGCGGATGAGACTGCCTACTACTCCTGCGGAGTGGCGTGGGAATGTCTTGATATTTCGAACCCTCTGGTTCTACTAAGCTTTCAGTAATAGCTTGTGGTTCTGGAATTTCTTCCAGTTCTATTGCGCTCCCACTTATTTCTTTTTCTATGAACCGGTGTTCCAGAAAATGGGCATTACGAGAAACAAGGACTTTTTGTTCCTCTGCGTAATAGAAAAGATACCCCCTGGAGTTCTTTGGGTATCCCACAAACTTGCACAGTACTGAGCGTGCCTCGAGTTTGTCCGCATGCTGCTTTTCGACATAAGCTGGACATCCCCAAATCTTCATGTTTTGAAGACAGGGTTTATTCCCACTCCATAACTCATATGGTGTGGTAAGCACAGTCTTAGTGGGAACTCGGTTCAAAAGGTATGCAGCTGTTTCTAGCGCATATCCCCAGAACGATCGCGGCAACTCAGCGTTACTCATCATGGACCGTACCATATCCAATAGGGTTCGGTTCCGTCTCTTCGATACACCGTTATGTTGCGGAGTGTATGGAGGAGTAAGTTGAGAGAGAATTCCATTCTCTTTTAAGTAACCCAGGAACTCGGCACTCAAGTATTCACCACCTCGATCAGATCTCAGTGCCTTGATACTTTTGCCTGTTTGTTTTTCTACTTCATTCTTATATTCCTGGAACTTTTCAAAAGCTTCGGATTTATGCTTCATCAAGAAGACATGTCCGAACCTTGAGAAATCATCCGTAAAAGTAATGAAGTAAGAATAACCGCTTCACGCATGTGTAGACATTGGACCGCACACGTCGCTGTGTACGAGTCCCAAGAGCTCGCTCGCTCTTACTCCGTGTCCAGTGAACGGAGTCTTTGTCATCTTTCCATTGAGACAGGATTGACAGGTTGCATACGATTGATATTCGAACGGATCCAAATATCCTTCTGCATGTAACTTAGTCAACCTTCTCTCATTGATGTGACCCAGTCTACAATGCCATAAAAAAGTTTTATTGATTTCTGGAGACTTTCTTTTGTGTGTATTCTGGACATTGAAAATCTGTGGTTGGTTTAATACGTATATACCGTTGTTCAATGTACCTGACCCAATCAAAACTTGATTAAGGTGAATGTTCACTACATTACTTACAAATGCAAATTCATAACCTTCTTTAGATAATAAAGATACAGAAATGATATTACAGGTTGCATTTGGTACATAATAACAACTACGCAAAACCAAAAAATGTCCATCCGACAATCCCAGGTGATAGTCCCCCACGGCCTCAGCATCCATGCTAGCACCGTTTGCAACTCTGAGGGTCATGTCACCTGCCTTCAAAACTCTACGCTTTCTCAACGCCTGCAAAGAATTACAGATATGAGATCCTGATCCGCTATCCAATACCCAGGATGTAGAGTTTATTGATAGACAGTTTTCAATAACATACACACCTGAAGCTGAAGCTGCAACTCGCTTCAAATCCTGTGTTCTGGCCTTCCAAGCCTTGCAATCCTGTTTCCAGTGACCACTTTTGTGACAATAGAAGCATTCTTCCTTCCCCACCAGCTTTCCCGCTATCTTTCTTGCTTTTCCTTTTCCCTTCGTATCCACTTTACCGACACCGCCTCTTGGTTTGGCGGGGGCTTTCTTCTTCTTACCCTTGGCTTTCGCCCTGGATCTAGAAGAGGAAGAACCTCCTACAAACAAAGTGGATGTCTCCCTACCCTTGTGTAGGGTGCCCTCAGCACTCCTCAACATGTTCAGAAGTTCAGAAAGTTCAACCTCCTTTCCTTGCATGTTGAAGTTAAGAATAAACTGGGCGTAAGTGGAAGGAAGGGACTGGAGAATCAAATCAGTATAGAGTTCATTCTCCAACGTGGTCCCAAGCTCCGCGAGCTCCTCTATGTAGCCAATCATCTTAAGCACGTGTTCCGCTACCGATGATCCGACGGCCAACCTTGCCGAAAACAACTTCTTCGATACTTCGTATCTGGCGATACGAGACTGCTCTCCATACAGTTCTTTTGTATGAAGAAATATGGACTCTAGGTCCATATTCTCGTGCCTCCTCTGATGTTCGTTGTCTATCGAGGCTACTACGAGGCATCTGGCCTTCGCGCAATCTATTTCCCAGGTTTTGTAGATTTCCCTATCTACGACACTGGTTTTGGGACCTGGGATAGGGGGAGCTTTCGTGGTAAGGACATACCCCAACTTGTCGTAAGTGATTGCCATCTTGACATTCCTGAGCCAATCTTTGTAGTTTGGCCCTGTCAATATGTTTTTATCTAGTAATAACTTAAGTCCGGTCATGTTGAATGGTCGCTGCAATTAGGAGAGAGAAAAGAAACACTTTAGCATGATGCTCTTGCAAGTTTAGAGTGGTTTTAGTTTGTCTAAACTGGATGGCTCCCACTGTCTCTCGAATCCCTTCTCAAACCGTAAAGAAAGGATTAGTCAGGATCAATCTCACCGTACAATACTTGCTTAACCGTTCAGCCAGGCCAGTGTCGGTACTTCGAGGGAGGTTTTCCAACGCTTTCGCGAAGTTCCTTAATTAAGTAACCTCTTTTCCCTGTGGGCGTAGCCCCGCTAACACCTTTCTAGACACTTACTAGGTTTATAGCATTGATCGTTAAGTGAGAGTTTTCCCGAGGAGTAGCATATACTCACAGTAGGATCGGGATCCAAATATCATTGCGTGATAAAACCGAAGGAATCCTACCAGAATCATCACACTCCAAATGGTATGCAGCGCTAGCAAGTTTCAGTACTTATGAAACTCCCGATGTGGATTTTTGCCCCATGCTCTTATGACCTTGGCGTGAGGTCAAAATGTCATAAGTCACATGTCAAGTTCTTCCCATCATTATCCCGGTTAATTTGAACCCACCCGTACCTACCCTTGACGTAGGCCAAAATGGCAGTACGACTGTCTCAAACCAACGCATTCTATCTATGCAACAGATAAATATCCGGCAGCTACCAATCACTATGCCTTGGCGTGAGGTCAAAATACATAGCTTGAATACTACCGAATATTTAACTGAAATGATGGAGGGCTACGGATGGTTTTGGCGAAACCGTGAACGTAGTGAACTTGATATAATCGATGGAACGAGATAGCTTTTAAAAGGAGTGGTTCAAGCTCCGCGTTTAAATGTTTAGTTTTGAAAAGAACCGAGTGGTTTTCAAAGTGTTCCAATCGACTTATACTTAGTTTATTTTCTTGCATTAGTTCTTTTAATGCGTCCCATCATTTAATCCTACCATTGCAGAAAACAACCAAAATATGACGTACGCTTATGCCATTAGCATTCGCCACGGGGCCCCGTCATCACCCGTTAGGTTACTTAACTAACGACAGAGCGGGGGCTGGGCTAGCGCGGCTGTAAAACATAAGCAACGCCTAAATAGTTATCATATATAAATATATAGCAAAGATAGACATTACAGATCACAGATGAATACATTGGATATACTAGGAATCCGCAATACGTTCGAGCCTGCAACGAAAAGTGGATTACACGGTCGCGGTGAATAGCCAATACCCCACCCAAGACCCCTACGGGTGCGGTAAACTACCCGCCAAGTACCCGAAGCGAAGCAACCTCCCTCACCACCGTGAGTAGGCCACTCGGCACTTCGAGATACCCGGTAGTTTGTGCACCCCTCCATGGGTCTATCCTAGGAGCAAAAACAGTAAAACGAATTATACAATGACGGCTACAACCCCGACCCGGTTGTGCGGCCATACAAATAATAATATTATATCAATTTACATATTACAATGAATGAAAGAATAAGAAACACTCATCTCACATCCACCTCGGCTATTCACCCGCGACAATCCAACACATTTATATACACATACCATCATCAAACACAGATCACAGATATGTATAACCCCGACTAATCGACATATAGCGATTAGCCGACGTTCAATACATATAAACATCACAGATATAACCTTTATAGTCAAAGTGTAGTGAAGTTCGATAAAAATACGGATTTATAGGCCCCCAAAAACAAATTTCTATTCTGGAAAACCTGGGCACATATAAACCATCTTAAAAATCCCAAAACCATGCCAGAAGAACACTGCACCAAACTCGACCCAGAACCGAGCCAACTCGGCCGCGGTTGAGCGGCAATAGCTTGCTATTGCCGCGGAACTGCGGCGCTTTGGTCGATTCACTGGACCGGGTTTGGTGGCTTTCTTCACAAAACCCTGAGACGATTTTTGGAGTATGATAAATTTTATTTTGAGCAGGAAAAAATTTAACGGAAAGTTAGGGTTTTGATATTTTGGTTTTTCGATTTTTCCGATCAAACTTCCATACACTTTCACTACCTAGCTAGTTTATGTTTAGTTAGGCTCTGATACCACTGTAAGTCCACGTTGCCCACCCCGGTACTTGCGGGGTGGCTGAAAACGGAATAAAAATCAAATTTTTATCAACTTAGGCAACATGGACTAGACAAAGAAGGATCTTTGCTAAACAAAAACAAGCTAAAGCTAACTAGAAACTAGCTAAGTGTTAGAAAGGTTATACCTAGGGCTTTATGTCCTTCTCTCCTTGCTCCTTGGATTAGTGGAAAGAGGTCACATTTGTCGCCTTCTCACGTCGAAGAAAGATCCATCCGAAAGCCTCAACCTTTGGCTTCAACTCCAGGTTAGAAGTAACTAGGGTGCAAGAAGTGCTAATCCTTGAACCCTAGATAAGAGTAGAGATTATCAAGAAGAGGTTTTTCTCAAGCTCAAGTGTTTCTCAACACATGAGAGGGGAGAGCTTGAGGGAGAGGAAGAACAAGAGAGAGAAAGTAAATAAATAGAATGAGAGAATAATAACCATTCTCACATATATGTGTGAATTACTTTAAATTGATAATTAGCTAGATAATTGTCATGGTTAATCATGACATGACCATTATCATTTCATATTTAATGCTAATTGCAAGGATCAAAGAGCATCTTTTATATGGAATGATGATGGTTAACATGTCAACTAAGGTCAACAAGTCAAAATAGTCAAATGGTCAACAACCATAACCATGCACAATTATATTAAACTAATATCAATTAACCATAATTCACACATAAGCATTAGGGTTAAAAAAATGACAATAGTCATTAACCCTAATCAAAGTCCTCTCCCTCTGTCTCAAGCAACTGTGCATACGCACCCGTATTCGTGATCCGAGGAACACGAATACAATGAGAAAAACCAATCCCAAATCATATACTAGGATCTGGCTTAAACCAAAGCCCGCTAGTATAAGCTGTCCGGATAGCAAACGTGCACAAGTGCGCGGATGTGAACGAACCCTGTCGCAAAACCATGCGACCTCTACTCATTTTACCTAAAGGCGAATAGCTCTCTGTGTGGGACTCTAAAGACTCGACACTACGCTGGCAGTGGGTTTAACCACAGACCGCAAGCGGCACTAGCTGTACGTAACGGTCCCCAGGTAGATGTCGATAAGAAGACTGACGAGGTGAACCCCATCTGAACTCCTACTGAGCCTGTATGTGACAGTCTCCGTACAGTCCGGTCTGTTCGTCTGATACATCGCATGGCGGGCCTAGGGGGCGGTGAACATCAGTCCCCTAATAGCGGTACAAGTCGTGTCGGAGTGTAGCCCAGAATCCTAAATCACCTTTGTATTTCTCCAGGACACTCCGTATCACTACGAAGATCCACAGTTTATTTGGATACTCCATCGTATGGTTATATACGAACTCGAAAGGAACTTGTTCCAGTTCGGGGATGGATTCTGGTCCAGGAGAAATAGGAATAAGGTTTATTCGGTTGTCTTTTATCTTCACCTTCTCCCGCATTGCGAGTGCTCCTAGGATTAGGACAGTACACCCATTATGCTTATTGGATAGTCTTCTTCCAAACCATAGGCTGGTGCCGAACGGTAGGGAAGGAAGAAAACCATTTGGCCTAAGGGGTGTGCAGAAGGTAATGACTAAAGACATAAAAAGGGATTTGGAGAAGTAGCAAAGAATTATACGGTTATAGTTGTGAATCTGGATAATGGTAGAGGCATGACTAGGAATACCAAGATACCCCATCGAAACATTTCAATGTTTCAGTTCAGCTGTGTACTGTTAAAAGAAAACTGATTTCCCGATTGGACACTTGCTCCAGGGTATGTATTTACCAGGTTTGATTCTCACATCTGTATGGTTTTACTGATGATGAGTGGGAGTAAGTTATTGGGAATAGGGTGATCATCCTCATTATATCGGGATTAGTTATAATCAGTGATATTTGAGGAGATCACCTGGGCTGTTTGCCGGTCGGTAAATATATGGTTTTGAATATCCGCTGTTGTGCACCAATTTCAAATTGATATATCTGTACGTCTATTTTCATAGAGTGAGATATACCTTTTGATATTATGTCGATGACATTTACCTATATCAGTGGATGGTTAGGTAAGGAGCATCAAACAGCGGTGTAATTCTTCTTAACCATAAGTACAGTTTTCAAGCTACGACGCGCAGTGAAAGAGTTGTTAGACTCAGCGGACTTATACAGAGTATTGTATGTCGTCCAGTGTCCATTAGGACAGAGGGGTTGGTCCTCATACTATATTCTGTTTACTTTTAACTTCTCTAGTTCTTAGACATGTGTTTCGTAGAAACACAGGGTCCAAGTTTTGAGGAGTTATAGGTATTTGAAAAGAGTAGAGAACCAGGTGTAACAAGTATCGGGATTTTTCAAAGTGATCGAAGATGTAGATACTTGTGTATGGTATTCAGTTGATAGTAATGAGAACTTGCTTCTCTTTCAGGTTACTCATAATTGGAAGCATTCCTAAGTTGGGTAACGCTGATCGGCCTCCTTCCATTTAGTTGACATGCACTGGAGACAGCTGCATGATTTGAATCTGGTTCAATTAAATCAGTGCCTCTGGTTCTATATTGGGTATAGAACAGTTCATATCTTAACGATGTTAAGATACGGGGAGTTGTCCGGCTTATGATTAAAACCAGACACTGGACAACTCAAGGCGCGTTTCTGTAATGGCTGTTTGTGGGTTGACCCAGGCTATGACGAGGGTTGACTTTCTACCATCTTGAAGATCAATAGTGATATTGTTCTTAACTCGCCACATTTTAAAAAGAAATGGTTATTTTTCAGAAAACAGTAGTGGGAGTATGGTAGAACTGGAAGCGATTCCAGAACCGCAAACGATTACTGAAGATTTGATAAGGAACCTAAAGATTCAATCTGATTTGACATTCCATTGGCCACTCCGCAGATAAGGTGGGTAACTTCAGGCACCCGAGAGTTACTCCGGTAGCCTCAAGGACGGTGACAGGGAAGTTCTTGTTTACCCACACTTGCCATTGTTGTTGTTCCAGGCTGCGAGACCCGGCAGGAGGATGAGTATAGCGTCGTTCTAAACTAGCTTTAGAAGTGTACGTCTATATGACTCTGCCAGAGGGTTGTCGTAGTCAGTGGGAGCAGCGGAAGCATTGGTGGACAGTTGGCTTATGTCTATTTATAGACTGAAGCAGATATAGCGGAGATAGATCATCTATTTCTGATGACAGTCATAGGTTTGACTTCATCAGAATAAGGGATGGATCTGTTAAGAAGGTAGTAGGGTGTGATGTCCTGGTATTTGGATGACATACACAGAGTAGGAAGTGATATTCCTATACTACGATCGGTTATACTTTGGTTGTCACACAGTGGTTTCTCCACACAGGACTTGGATATTATATCATACATTCTGGTTACTAGATCTATGTTTTTAGATCTAGATTTGGGTGGTTTCCCAATCTGGGTACTTTGACAGCATTCTATGAGTATTTAGAATGGAAGACTCCAGGCACGGTAGTGTACCTGCAGGTGATGGAGTCACCCTCCCTAAAGGTGTCTTATAGACTAAAGTAGAGAGGGATGTGCATGATTGGCAGATCACTTGCTTAGGCAATTGAGTCAATCATGAGATGTCAAGTACCACACCAGATGTTGTTCTTGCAGTAGGTGCAATAAGTTGATATTGATCCAATCCTGGAGAAACAATCGGAAGCAGTTTTAGAACATAAGTGAATGTTCTAGGAATTTAATAACGGCAACCTCTTTTAGGAGACGGTTATCATTCCACGCTTCCAAGGTGACATGGATGGCAGAGTGGCTGTCAGAGTTATAGTTTGTCCTTCTGACGAGGGGCAGTATTTTGGACAGGTGGTCCAAGGCAATACTGAGGGAGGCATGGCGCTGGGTACTGATTAAGTTCAGTTATCGATACAGTCTAAGAAGTTTGGATTTGGAGTTCATTTATGAGCTAGGTCCCATCAGATATCCAGACATACTCTAAGACAGGTATTGCTCGTTTCGGGAGATGTTTTTCTCTGCGAACTTGAGATATAGAGAGACATAGAAAGAATCATCACAGCGGATCCACTCACTGAGGCTATTCCTCGAACGCAATAGTTTCGCAAACGAGCTTTGTGAGACTGACTAGTAGAGGAGTTGGGTGTTCGGTATCACACGGGCTGTGAGTATGCGACATCGCAATAATTAGCCTTGAGTTCAAGTGGGAGATTGTTGGAGATAGTGCCCTCAGAGTCAATTATTGGATCACAGGCACGTGATTGCAATGATTGAAGGAGGACCTATCCCGGTAGGACAGTCTTACTCGAGATGATTGTATGCTATCTGGTTTACCTTTATCATCGTGTACTGCTTCAGGTGACCTTACAGGTCGCTATTACACGCTGATAGAGCCCCTAGGATTCTTGCTTGACTGCCAGCAGTATGATGGCGATCATATACGTGAGAGCTGGTGGTCTATAAGCATATCCTTAAAAGGTCCCTAGTCGTGGGAGTTTCGAGACAGGGCATCGATTCTCCAGAGTAGACTAGTGTATACAGTCGAGACCCCGACGAGGGGCGGTGGCCGGTCTCACAAGCCACTGGTGTCAGTTGGTTCACCTAAGATGTATACAGGTGCTCATTGGGTTATGAGTACACCGGACAGGACTCGCCGGGAACATGCTAGTTGGTCTTATACCTGACGTCAGATAGCAGTTCCCTGGTGACATGTGTACAGGTTAGTTCATCGACCTGGGGATCGTCATTTGTCTCGTGTGAGTTCCCACTGTACTTTGATTACTACCCTACCACGGCTCAAAGGAGTCATGCAAACAGGTTTTAGTTGGGTACAGTCCCGAGCCACATAGAGGCAGTGAGCGGATCTTCAGGGGTTCGTCTCTCCCGGTATTGGGGATGAGGTCGCGCTGTGTCTAGGAGAGCCATTATGCAAAGCCCTCGGCCGAGGCAGGAGATTTACTGGTAGGTATTCCAGTAGTATCTCAGGGCGTTCTGGGCTACACTCCGACACGACTTGTACCGCTTTTGGGGGTCTGACTTTTACCAACCCCCTAGGCCCGACATGCGATGCTCATAGACGAACGGACCGGACTGTACGGATATTGTCACTGACAGGCTCAGTGGGGTGTCAGGATGAGTTCGCTCATCGACGTCCCTTTTGGTCAATAGCTGGTGGCCCGTCACGTATTGGCTTATACCTCTGACGTGCTGGTGGTTAAATCCACAACCATTGTATTGACGAGTCTTTAGAGTCCACCACACTTTCAGTTACTCAAGCTTTCGGGCAAAACGCTGTAGAGGCCGTATGGAGATATGGCAGGGTCCAATCAGATACGTGCGGTATTGCACGGATCAGGATCGGACGGTTTGTACTAGTGGCCGTATGGATATATGGCAGGGTTCGATCAGATACGTGCAGTATTACACGGATCAGGATCGGACGGATATTACTAGCCGGCTTTGGTTTAAGCCGTATCCTAGTTTAGTACAATGTAGATTTTGTCTCATTGCATTTGTATCCGGTCGGAATACAGATGCGGGTGTGTATGCACAGTGTCGGGGTTTTTCTGTAATTTATTACTGGACCAGTTTTCTGGAGTTGCCAGTTTGCATTCCGTTCCGGCCGGTTTTCCTTTGTTCTTTCCCGGCCGGACCTTTTGATGGAGGGTGTTATTTGCAAGTTTGCAAATAACACATTATGGAGGGGTTTCATGCAAATGGTTTGATTATGAAGGCATCTTTTCTTTTCAACCATCACTTGCATTAAAGAGAGGGTATGGGTTTGATGTAAGTTTATTATGATGATGTTTTGTTTGTGGTCACCCTCCATCTTTTCCTACACTCACCTTCCTTCTTGCATTTGGTTTTTTCCCTCCACCATTTCCATACAAGGGGAGGGGCCGGCCACTTTGGTTTTAGAGGATGAGAGAAATTTCTATTTTAGTGTGGCACATATTTCTTCATCTCATTCTTCTAGTTTTTGGAAAAATGAAAGCACCATTTTTCCTTAACCTTATTCCTCCATCAAGGCAACTACAAAACCCCAAATGAGACTAGCATCATCTACACTACATTGTACAGCAAACCTTGGGCACGTCGACTAGCCAGCTTCGTGCTCGAGTTGCCTCGGTATTGAGGTGGGAGCCCGTAAAAGATGCAGACGATGTGGTGCCCTTCCGGCAAGGAGGCGACGACCGGATTTTCCGCGGGAGATCGGGACGACGACGAGAAGACCGGAGGACTCGGATCACTCGGTATATCTCTCACCCTTTCTCTTGTTTGCTAGTATCGGTTAATGGTTACGATCCGGGTTTATTGTCCGCGGTAGCGCCAGTTTAAAAGTTAAGAAAATTTTGATTCCGCATTTTGGCCTCGGATAGACGGCCGGGGCGCTGCCGTGGCGCAACAATGGTATCAGAGCCACGCCATTAACCTAGTCTAGCTTGTTCTAGTGTGTTTTGCTTTTCCGATCGAACAAAAATTCCAAAACCGTGTTTTCTTCACATCAGTTTTCTGCCGATTTTTTCCGGGCTCGAAAAATTTTTCAGGTTATTTCAGAATGATGTACAGAGAAACCTAAGAACACTGGAAAAATTTGGTAACCCAATTCTTCCGTACGACCGCGAAACCGCGGCCTTAACCCCTCTTTGGCCGCGGTTCCGCCGCAGGAAGTTGGGATCACTTCGCCATATTTTTACAGTGGGCTTGTGGGATGAAAATAAGGGTTTTGGTATATTTTGTTTGGGCCCAGATTTTCTGCAAGTGCTACAGTAATGCTTTGGGGCCCACTTGGTATATTTTGTTCGATCGGATATTTTAAACACATTATTTCACAGTATTTACATTATATCTGCGACCGTGAATATCACTTGATCGGTAAATCCTGTCTAACTGCTATAGCCCGGTTAGACGGATTTGCGAACGTGATTTTCACGTTGATGTTCTGTGTTTATGCTGTGTTGTTGCGGATCGGTCGTGGGGGATAGCCTGGATGCAATGCTAGTACAGTGTTGTTGTATTATGTACATTTGATATTGCGGGGCGAGCGTCCGACATGTGGACTGCCGTCACTGCCTATTTGTATTATTCTTTTGGGGCACGACCTGGTTGCGGTCGATGTACCCGATGTATGTATATTTTACTTTCTGTACTAGGATTGCCCCGCGGTGGGGTGCACGGATAGCCGGGTTCTGGAGGGCAACAAGCCCGCATCTCATGGCATTGGGACGGAGGGGGCTTCACTCCAGGATTGGCGGGCTATTCGCCGCACTCGTAGGGGGTACAGGTTGACCCAGGAGGGGTGCCCGAGTTACCGGATTCCGTGAAGTGCTAGGTGGTCCATTCACGGAGCTGAAGGGGGCTGCCTCGCTTCAGATTTTGGCGGGTGACTTGCCGCGCCCGTAGGGGTCTAGGATTTCATTGCACAGGCTATCCACACGACCAGGGGAACGTCGGGTTTCAGCAGCGGCTCTGTGAAACCCGGGGCTTCCAGATATCTGTATTGTTCTGTGATGTTGCATTTTATCACGCCTTGAGCGAATATAATATATTGGTATATATATTAGTAGATGTTGTATATGTTTTACATCCGCGCTAGTCCAGTCCCCGCTCTGTCGTTAGTTAGCTAACCTAACGGGTAATGACGGGACCCAGTGGCGAATGCGGATGGCATATACGTACATCAGTATGTTTTCGTTCTTTGTGGTGTGATCAATTGATGGGACAGCGTTGATTCGGATCAATGCAAGATAAACAAACCTATTCTGATGTTGTTGGAACACTTTTCAAAAAGCTGTTATTGCAAGGACGTTCACTTTTGTTTTGCATCGTGGTATTCATTTGGAATATCCTGCTCCTCAGTCGACGAGGCAAGGGCTGAGATCCCTTCACCGGGAGTGACCCCTTGGACAGAAGTTTGCGTCAGGGCATTAACTTCACTATAGCCGATTACTTTTGCTTTGCATCGTGGTATTCAGTTGGAATATCCTGCACCTCATTCTACGGGGAAAGAGCCGAGATCCCTTCACCGGGAGTGACCTCTTTAGCAAAGGTTTTCGTCACTATATTTTTATAAAAGGCTATGCAGTTCCGTCGACGATATAAAGTTCATTACGTTAAAGGTTTTTCGCCCAAAACCAGCCGTAGCCCTCCGTCATTTCCTACATGTATCATTTGGTATTCGTGCTGCGTTTGTTGACCTAGTCAAGACGTAGTGTTCGGTAGCTAAGTGGTACTTGTTTGTTGCATAAGTGGGATTGGTTAAGACAGTCGTGCGGCCTTGTTGACCTAGTCAAGGGCACGTACGGGTGGGTTTAATGCAATCCAGAATAATGATGGGTTGAACTTGACTGGCGGTTTATGGTTTGTTGACCTAGTCAAGGTCATAAACCGCTTGGGGTAAAAATCACATCGGGAGTTTCAAAAGAACTGAAACTTGCCAGACATGCGCATACCTTCTGGAGTGTGGTGACGTGAGTGGATTCCGTCACGTTATCATGCGATGATAGTTGGATCCCGATTCTCACTGATGAGTTGGTTTACTCCTCGGGTGATCCCGACTAATTCTTCTTTCAGGTTTGGAGGAGAATTTGAGGTTACAGTGGGAGGTTTCCTGATTAGATAAAGTGATAACCATTCTGATCTAGGTTAGAGTGCACGCTGAGTGTTTCTTTTCTCTCTCTCTTTGGCAGCAACCATTGACCCGACCCTGGACTATGACTCAGTGACCAAGTTGACCGAACCTTCTTAACACTGGCTTTTGGATTGTCAGAGTGGCAGACCTCGTTGCCACTCCTACTTTTACCCTTTTCTCCAGGACACCCCGTATTACTATGAACGTCCACTTCCATTGGACAAAACCATCGTATGGTTAGATACGAACTCGAAGGAATTTATTCGAGGATGGTTTCCGGTTCTGGAGAAAACGAATAGGACTATTCAGTTGTCTTTTCCTTTTACCTTCTCTCAGGTTGCGAGTACTCCTTGGTTTAGGAGATAGTACACCTATTATGCAAATTAGATAGTCTTCTTCCAAACCTTAGGCTGGTGCGGAACGGCGGGGAATGAAGAAAACCAATTAGCATAACGATGGTGTACAGAAGGTATTAAGTTAAGACAAAGCAAGGGATTAGTAAGAGGGCAAAGTAAATTGCGACTGCTATTCACGACCAAACCGAGTATATCTTCGCCAAACCTAAATCACCTTTGTATTTCTCCTGGACACTCCGTATCACTATGAAGATCCACAGTTTATTTGGATACTCCATCGTATGGTTATATACGAACTCGAAAGGAACTTGTTCCAGTTCGGGGATGGATTCTGGTCCAGGAGAAATAGGAATAAGGTTTATTCGGTTGTCTTTTATCTTCACCTTCTCTCGCATTGCGAGTGCTCCTAGGATTAGGACAGTACACCCATTATGCTTATTGGATAGTCTTCTTCCAAACCATAGGCTGGTGCCGAACGGTAGGGAAGGAAGAAAACCATTTGGCCTAAGGGGTGTGCAGAAGGTAATGACTAAAGACATATAAAGGGATTTGGAGAGGTAGCAAAGAATTATACGGTTATAGTTGTGAATCAGGATAATGGTAGAGGCATTACTAGGAATACCAGGATACCCCATCGAAACATTTCAATGTTTCAGTTCAGCTGTGTACTGTTAAAAGAAAACTGATTTCCCGATTGGACACTTGCTCCAGGGTATGTATTTACCAGGTTTGATTCTCACATCTGTATGGTTTTACTGATGATGAGTGGGAGTAAGTTACTGGGAATAGGGTGATCATCCTCATTATATCGGGATTAGTTGTATTCAGTGATATTTGAGGAGATCGCCTGGGCTGTTTGCCGGTCGGTAAATATATGGTTTTGAATATCCGCTGTTGTGCACCAATTTCAAATTGATATATCTGTACGTCTATTTTCATAGAGTGCGATATACCTTTTGATATTATGTCGATGACATTTACCTATATCAGTGGATGGTTAGGTAAGGAGCATCAAACAGCGGTGTAATTCTTCTTAACCATAAGTACAGTTTTCAACCTACGACGCGCAGTGAAAGAGTTGTTAGACTCAGCGGACTTATACAGAGTATTGTATGTTGTCCAGTGTCCATTAGGACAGAGGGGTTGGTCCTCATACTATATTCTGTTTACTTTTAACTTCTCTAGTTCTTAGACATGTGTTTCGTAGAAACACAGGGTCCAAGTTTTGAAGAGTTATAGGTATTTGAATAGAGTAGAGAACCAGGTGTAACAAGTATCGGGATTCTTCAAAGTGATCGAAGATGTAGATACTTGTGTATGGTATTCAGTTGATAGTAATGAGAACTTGCTTCTCTTTCAGGTTACTCATAATTGGAAGCATTCCTAAGTTGGGTAACGCTGATCGGCCTCCTTCCATTTAGTTGACATGCACTGGAGACAGCTGCATGATTTGAATCTGGTTCAATTAAATCAGTGCCTCTGGTTCTATATTGGGTATAGAAAAGTTCATATCTTAACGATGTTAAGGTACGGGGAGTTGTCCGGCTTATGATTAAAACCAGACACTGGACAACTCAAGGCGCGTTTCTGTAATGGCTGTTTGTGGGTTGACCCAGGCTATGACGAGGGTTGACTTTCTACCATCTTGAAGATCAATAGTGATATTGTTCTTAACTCGCCACATTTTAAAAAGAAATGGTTATTTTTCAGAAAACAGTAGTGGGAGTATGGTAGAACTGGAAGCGATTCCAGAACCGCAAACGATTACTGAAGATTTGATAAGGAACCTAAAGATTCAATCTGATTTGACATTCCATTGGCCACTCCGCATATAAGGTGGGTAACTTCAGGCACCCGAGAGGTACTCCGGTAGCCTCAAGGACGGTGACAGGGAAGTTCTTGTTTACCCACACTTGCCATTGTTGTTGTTCCAGGCTGCGAGACCCGGCAGGAGGATGAGTATAGCGTCGTTCTAAACTAGCTTTAGAAGTGCACGTCTATATGACTCTGCCAGAGGGTTGTCGTAGTCAGTGGGAGCAGCGGCAGCATTGGTGGACAGTTGGCTTATGTCTATTTATAGACTGAAGCAGATATAGCGGAGATAGATCATCTATTTCTGATGACAGTCATAGGTTTGACTTCATCAGAATAAGGGATGGATCTGTTAAGAAGGTAGTAGGGTGTGATGTCCTGGTATTTGGATGACATACACAGAGTAGGAAGTGATATTCCTATACTACGATCGGTTATACTTTGGTTGTCACACAGTGGTTTCTCCACACAGGACTTGGATATTATATCAGACATTCTGGTTACTAGATCTATGTTTTTAGATCTAGATTTGGGTGGTTTCCCAATCTGGGTACTTTGACAGCATTCTATGAGTATTTAGAATGGAAGACTCCAGGCACGGTAGTGTACCTGCAGGTGATGGAGTCATCCTCCCTAAAGGTGTCTTATAGACTAAAGTAGAGAGGGATGTGCACGATTGGCAGATCACTTTCTTAGGCAATTGAGTCAATCATGAGATGTCAAGTACCACACCAGATGTTGTTCTTGCAGTAGGTGCAATAAGTTGATATTGATCCAATCCTGGAGAAACAATCGGAAGCAGTTTTAGAACATAAGTGAATGTTCTAGGAATTTAATAACGGCAGCCTCTTTTAGGAGACGGTTATCATTCCACGCTTCCAAGGTGACATGGATGGCAGAGTGGCTGTCAGAGTTATAGTTTCTCCTTCTGACGAGGGGCAGTATTTTGGACAGGTGGTCCAAGGCAATACTGAGGGAGGCATGGCGCTGGGTACTGATTATGTTCAGTTATCGATACAGTCTAAGAAGTTTGGATTTGGAGTTCATTTATGAGCTAGGTCCCATCAGATATCCAGACATACTCTAAGACAGGTATTGCTCATTTCGGGAGATGTTTTTCTCTGCGAACTTGAGATATAGAGAGACATAGAAAGAATCATCACAGCGGATCCACTCACTGAGGCTATTCCTCGAATGCAATAGTTTCGCAAACGAGCTTTGTGAGACTGACTTGTAGAGGAGTTGGGTGTTCGGTATCACACGGGCTGTGAGTATGCGACATCGCAATAATTAGCCTTGAGTGCAAGTGGGAGATTGTTGGAGATAGTGCCCTCAGAGTCAATTATTGGATCACAGGCACGTGATTGCAATGATTGAGGGAGGACCTATCCCGGTAGGACAGTCTTACTCGAGATGATTGTATTCTATCTGGTTTACCTTTATCATCGTGTACTGCTTCAGGTGACCTTACAGGTCGCTATTACACGCTGATAGAGCCCCTAGGATTCTTGCTTGACTGCCAGCAGTATGATGGCGATCATATACGTGAGAGCTGGTGGTCTATAAGCACATCCTTAAAAGGTCCCTAGTCGTGGGAGTTTCGAGACAGGGCATCGATTCTCCAGAGTAGACTAGTGTATACAGTCGAGACCCCGACGAGGGGCGGTGGCCGGTCTCACAAGCCACTGGTGTCAGTTGGTTCACCTAAGATGTATACAGGTGCTCATTGGGTTATGAGTACACCGGACAGGACTCGCCGGGAACATGCTAGTTGGTCTTATACCTGACGTCAGATAGCAGTTCCCTGGTGACATGTGTACAGGTTAGTTCATCGACCTGGGGATCGTCATTTGTCTCGTGTGAGTTCCCACTGTACTTTGATTACTACCCTACCACGGCTCAAAGGAGTCGTGCAAACAGGTTTTAGTTGGGTACAGTCCCGAGCCACATGGAGGCAGTGAGCGGATCTTCAGGGGTTCGTCTCTCCCGGTATTGGGGGTGAGGTCGCGCTGTGTCTAGGAGAGCCATTATGCAAAGCCCTCGGCCGAGGCAGGAGATTTACAGGTAGGTATTCCAGTAGTATCTCAGGGCGTTCTGGGCTACACTCCGACACGACTTGTACCGCTTTTGGGGGTCTGACTTTTACCAACCCCCTAGGCCCGACATGCGATGCTCATAGACGAACGGACCGGACTGTACGGATATTGTCACTGACAGGCTCAGTGGGGTGTCAGGATGAGTTCGCTCATCGACGTCCCTTTTGGTCAATAGCTGGTGGCCCGTCACGTATTGGCTTATACCTCTGACGTCCTGGTGGTTAAATCCACAACCATTGTATTGACGAGTCTTTAGAGTCCACCACACTTTCAGTTACTCAAGCTTTCGGGCGAAACGCTGTAGAGGCCGTATGGAGATATGGCAGGGTCCGATCAGATACGTGCGGTATTGCACGGATCAGGATCGGACGGTTTGTACTAGTGGCCGTATGGATATATGGCAGGGTTCGATCAGATACGTGCGGTATTACACGGATCAGGATCGGACGTATATTACTAGCCGGATTTGGTTTAAGCCGGATCCTAGTTTAGTACAATGTAGATTTTGTCTCATTGCATTTGTATCCGGTCGGAATACAGATGCGGGTGTGTATCCACAGTGTCGGGGTTTTTCTGTAATTTATTACGGGACCAGTTTTCTGGAGTTGCCAGTTTGCATTCCGTTCCGGCCGGTTTTCCTTTGTTCTTTCCCGGCCGGACCTTTTGATGGAAGGTGTTATTTGCAAGTTTGCAAATAACACATTGTGGAGGGGTTTCATGCAAATGGTTTGATTATGAAGGCATCTTTTCTTTTCCACCATCACTTGCATTAAAGAGAGGGTATGGGTTTGATGTAAGTTTATTATGATGATGTTTTGTTTGTGGTCACCCTCCATCTTTTCCTACACTCACCTTCCTTCTTGCATTTGGTTTTTTCCCTCCACCATTTCCATACAAGGGTGGGGGGAGGCCACTTTGGTTTTAGAGGATGAGAGAAATTTCCATTTTAGTGTGGCACATATTTCTTCATCTCATTCTTCTAGTTTTTGGAAAAATGAAAGCACCATTTTTCCTTAACCTTATTCCTCCATCAAGGCAACTACAAAACCCCAAATGAGACTAGCATCATCTACACTACATTCTACAGCAAACCTTGGGCACGTCGACTAGCCAGCTTCGTGCCCGAGTTGCCTCGGTATTGAGGTAGGAGCCCGTAAAAGATGCAGACGATGTGGTGCCCTTCCGGCAAGGAGGCGACGACCGGATTTTCCGCGGGAGATCGGGACGACGACGAGAAGACCGGAGGACTCAGATCACTCTGTATATCTCTCACCCTTTCTCTTGTTTGCTAGTATCGGTTAATGGTTACGATCCGGGTTTATTGTCAGCGGTAGCGCCAGTTTAAAAGTTAAGAAAATTTTGATTCCGCATTTTGGCCTCGGATAGACGGCCGGGGCGCTACCGTGGCGCAACAGTTTTTGCATGCGTAGGCTATAGGTTTTAACCTATGAGCGCATCGTGTGCTGTATTGGTTTTCCGGATTTGATTTTAATGGTATTGCGATATGTGTTGATTTGTAGGTACCTCGCGTGGATTTCGAGATGACGAAGCACATCGACTTCGGCAGAACAAGGAGTTCCGTAGGTGAGTAGATTTTTATCTACGGGGATGTCGGGTGGATGGCGTATAGCACCCCGCAAACCTTGATGGAAATCGATATATAAAATATGGTTAAGGAAACCTATATTATAAAATTATGGATATGGTTAGAAAGATAGTTAGAGATGATATGAATAATTGAATATATATATATCGAGATGTGAGATGAAAGCAATAGGGGTATGATTCCTTGACATGATAGGATAGAAATGATGTCTCGAATTGATATATAAGGATATGAAAAGTGAATGTGAATCACGATATATAAATATGTAGTTTCAAGAGAATAAGTATGAGATTTATATTAGCATGATACAAGATTAATAATATATAATGTATATATAAGATTACTTGATGTGAGATATTGATGTGATGATAAGAGTATACGATGTGATATGATGACTTGGTTTGATATGTCATTATTGTAAGTCGATGTGCAACACCCCACGAGTTGCGGGGAGGCGGAAATATGAAAAACGATCATGTTCTTTTAGTTAACATCGACTAACCGAAGAATCTTTGCTAAACTATAACTAACACATGCATAGAGGTTCTTAACTACTGTGAAAAGAGATTATACCTAGTGAACCTAGTCCTTCTTCTTTTCGTTATCCACCTCCTCCTCGGCCTCCTCTACTTAATAGATGATCCACCCTAGAGCTTCTATTCCAAGGTTCACCTCTAAACTTGAGGTAACTAGGTTTCTTTAGTTGCTAATCAAAGGTACCTAGGTGATATAGAGTGAGGTTATGGATAATTAGCCTATTCTAATCCTTGGTCTCAAAACATGAGTGGTAGGATTAGGGTTTGAAGAGAGAGTGAGCTTGAGGAGAGAGAATGTGAGCATGAGAATAAGAAGAGGTAATGAGCTCTCATGAATATATGAAGCATAATGTTTTATGAAATAAATAATATAAATCATTTAACTACCATGCTTCATTGATTCAAATGAGTGATTCATCTCATGAGTCATTAGATCAATAAATGATGCATTAACTCCATGGATGAATCACACAAATGAGTCACTAAATCAATAAATATAAATGCCACCTAAACCCCCAAGTCACCATCCTTCTAGAAGCTTCTCGCGAAATTACGAGAACGCCCCTCCTATCCGTGAAAACACGGAAAAACTTTAGACTGTATAAATCCAATAATCCGATACTAGAATCTGGCTTAAACCAAAGCCGGCTAGTAAAAACTGTCCGAATGTCGTACGTGCGTAAACACACGTATGCGTCCGAACCCCTGTCGTAAAACCATACGACCTCTATATCGTTTCGCCTGGAGCAGGGAAACTCTCTGTGTGGGACTCTAAAGACTCGACTACTACTCTGGCAGTGGGTTTTACCACAGACCGCAAGCGGCACTAGCTGTATGTAACGGTCCCCAGGTAGATGTCGATAAGAAGGCCGATGAGGAAACCCATCCGAACTCCTACTGAGTCTGATGTGAAAATCTCCGTACAGTCCGGTCTGTTCGTCTAAGACTATCGCATATCGGGCCTAGGGGGCGGCAAGCGTCAGTCCCCTAATAGCGGTATAAGTCGTGTCGGAGCGTAGCCCATTACACCTTGAGAAACTACTGGAACCTACCAGTAAATCTCGGTTGCCTTGGCCAAGGACTTTGCGTAATGGCTCTCTGACATAGCGCGATATCAACTCAAAATACCGGGAGAGACGAATCCATTCTAACCGCCACTGGCTCCAAGTGCTCGGGACTGCACCCAATTGCTACCTGTTTGCACGACTCCTTTAAGCCGTGGTAAGGGAGCAATCTAAGAACAGTGGGACACACACGTGGCGAAGTAGCAGTGTCAAGTCTGCGGACTACGCTTTACTCATGTCACCTGGGAACTGTTAACTGACGACCTGTATAATACCAACCAACAGTTCCCTGCGAGTCCTGTCCGGTGTACCCGTAACCCAACGAGCACCTGTATACTATCTCCAGTACGACGTACTGATGGCTGTGGGACAGACCATCTTCCTAACTGGGATGAGAAGCGTACACACTAGTCTACTCCGGAGTATCGATGCCCTGTCTCGATAATCCTACGACTAGGGACCTGGAAAAGGATGTGCTTGTAAACTACCTAGCCCCCACTAGTGTGACTGCCATCACAACGCTGGTAGTCAAGCAAGATCCTAAGGGCTCTATCAATACGAACATACATATTAAGATAGATAAAACCAAGTAGCATACTACCATGTTTAGCAAGACTGTTATATAACTGTGAATATCCCAAGCTTCCATTAAGTAATATACAAACTAGTATGATACAATAATGGCCCCTGGGGCATATACACTAACAATCTCCCACTTGCACTAGGGCCATGTACTTGCATATCGAAGACCGATGATCTCGAGTAGCCTCTCGAACTGAATCTGAGGTAGGGCCTTTGTGAATGGATCAGCAATGTTCTCTTCAGTAGCAACTCTTCGGACCTCGATCTCCCGGCGATCTATGATCTCTCTGATCAGGTGATACCGCCTTAAGATGTGTCTGGACTTCTGATGGGACCTTGGTTCCTTCGCTAAAGCTATAGCTCCGTTGTTGTCCCAATACAGAGGTATTGGATCAACTATGGTAGGAACCATCTGTAGTTCTGTTAGGAACTTCTTCTTCCAGACCACTTCTTTTACGGCATCGCAAGCAGCAATATACTTCGCTTCCATAGTCGAGTCAGCAACGGTGTCCTGCTTGGAACTCTTCCAGCACACCGCCCCTCCATTGAGGCTAAAGACATAACCAGACATGGACTTGGAATCGTCCTTATCACTCTGGAAGCCGGAATCAGCAAAGGCCTCCATCTTGAGGTCTTTTCCGCCGTAAACCAATAACATCTCCTTAGTCCTTCTCGGGTACTTGAGAATGTTCTTTACTGCTATCCTGTGATTCTCCCCTGGGTCTGACTGATACCGGCTTACTACGCTGAGTGCGTAAGCTACATCTGGTCTGGTGCACAACATCGCATACATTATAGAGCCTACCGCAGAAGCATAGGGTATAATGGACATGCGATCCCTTTCTAAATCAGTCTTGGGAGACATCTTTTTGGATAGGGTGATTCCGTGACAAGCCGGTAGATTACCGCGCTTAGAATCTTCCATACTGAATCTTTTCAGTATAGTTTTGATATACCTGAACTGCGAAAGTCCCAACATCCTCTTGGATCTATCACGATAGATCCGGATCCCCAGAATGTAAAAGGCATCACCCAGGTCTTTCATGGAGAACCTGTGTGATAAGAATCCCTTGACAGATTGTAGCATAGTAATTTCATTTCCTATCAATAAAATGCCATCCACGTACAAGACGAGGAACACGACACTTCGTGCTACAACTTTACTATATATACATGGTTCATCTGGATTTTTGATAAAGTCATATTCTTTGACTGTTTCATCAAAACAGATGTTCCAACTCCGCGATGCCTGCTTTAGTCCATAAATGGATTTAAGCAACTTGCATACTTTCCCGCTGCTCCCACTCTGATTGAAACATTCTGGCTGATCCATATAGACGCACTCTTCTAAATTACCATTCCGAAAGGCCGTCTTTACGTCCATCTGCCAGATTTCATAATCATGGAAGGCAGTAATAGCAAGAAGGACCCGAATGGATTTGAGCATAGCCACTGGAGAAAAAGTTTCGTCATAGTCCAAACCAGGTCTTTGACGAAAACCCTTTGCAATAAGTCTAGCCTTATAGGTTTCCACCTGTCCATCTACACCAATCTTTTTCTTGAAGATCCATTTGCATCCTATGGGTTTTACCCCATCTGGAGCAAAGTCCAAAGTCCATACTTTGTTGGTGTAGATGGTCTCCATTTCGGTCCGCATTGCATCTAGCCATTGTACCTAGTCGCCGCTCTGGATGGCTTGCAGGACTCTAGTAGGTTCATAATCATCAATGACGCAATCCTCTCTATCCCCATCTATGAGAAAACCGTAGTATCTCTCAGGCGGATGAGACGGCCTACTACTACTGCGGAGGGGTGCGGGAATGTCCTGTTCTTCTTGAACTACTGGTTCTATAAACTTTCAGTAGTACTTTGTGGTTCTGGAATTTCTTCCAGTTTTATTTCGCTCCCACTTATTTCCTTTTCTAAAAACTGATGTTCTAGAAAATGGGCATTACGAGAAACAAAAACCATTTGTTCCTCTGCGTAATAGACATAATATCCCATGGAGTTCTTTGGATATCTCACAAACTTACACTGTACTGATCGTGCCTCGAGCTTGTCCGCATGCTGCTTTTTAACAAAAGCTGGACATCCCCATATCTTCAGATGCTGAAGATGGGGTTTCTTCCCACTCCACATCTGATATGGCGTGGTAGGCACAGTCTTGGTAGGAGCCCTGTTTAGAAGATATGCCGCTGATTCTACCGCATAACCCAAGAAAGATCGCGGTAACTCGGCATTACTCATCATGGAACGTACCATATCCAATAGGGTTCGATTCCATCTCTCCGATACACCGTTATGCTGTGGAGTGTACGGAGGAGTAAGCTGAGAGAGAATTCCTTTCTCTTTTAGGTAACCTAGGAACTCGGCACTTAAGTATTCACCACCTCGATCAGATCTTAGTGTCTTGATACTTTTGCCGGTTTGGTTTTCTACTTCATTCTTATACTCCTGGAATTTCTCAAAAGCCCCGGATTTATGTTTCATCAAATAAATGAATCCGTACCTAGAGTAATCATCCGTAAAAGTCTTGAAATAGGAAAAACCACCTCTTGCATGTATAGATATTGGACCACATACATCGCTGTGTATGAGTCCTAAGAGCTCGCTCGCTCTTACTCCATGTCCAGTGAATGGAGTCTTTGTCATCTTTCCTTTAAGACATGATTGACAAGTGTCATAAGATTGATATTCGAACGGATCCGAATTTCCTTCTCTATGTAATTTAGTTAACCTTGTCTCATTGATGTGACCCAGTCTACAATGCCATAAGAAAGCTTTATTTAAATCTGGAGACTTTCTTTTTAGTGTGTTCTGGACATTGAAAATTTGTAGTTGGTTTAAGACATATATACCGTTATCCAGTGTACCGGACCCAATAAAACTATGATTAAGGTGGATGTTATCAACATCACTTACAAACGTGAAATCATTACCTTTATTTGATAACATGGAAACTGATATGATATTACACGTTAAGCTAGGTACACAAAAACAGTTATGTAAAACCAAAATGTGTCCACTTGTCAATCCCAGGTGATAATCCCTGACGGACACAGCTCCCACGATAGCTCCGTTAGCAACCTTTAGGGTCATATCACCTTCCTTCAGCACCCTACGGTTTCTCCGTGCTGCAATGAATTGCATATATGAGATCCTGATCCGGTATCCAATACCCAGAATGTAGAGTTGATTGACAGACAATTCTCAATTACAAACACACCTGAAGTCGAAGCCACAGCTTGCTTCTGTTCCTGGTTCTTGGCGTTCCACGCCTTGCAGTCTTTCTTCCAGTGCCCTTTCCTATAACAATGGAAGCACTCATCCTAGGCCACTACTGACATCGCAATCTTTTTCTTTCCCTTCGCTCCCACCTTACTAACACCTCCTCTAGGTTTGGTGGCGGCCTACTTTTTCTTTCCTTTGGCCCTAGCCATGGACCTGGAAGAAGAAGCACCGCTAACAAACATAGTGGGTGTTTCCCTTACCATCTGCAAGGTGCCCTCTGCACTCCTCAACATGTTAAGGAGTTCTGGAAGTTCAACTTTTTTTCTTTGAATGTTGAAATTCAGAATAAACTGGGCGTAGGTGGAAGGAAGGGACTGGAGAATTATGTCTGTATAGAGCTCATTATCCAAAGTCGTCCCAAGGTCTGCGAGCTCTTCTATATAGCCAATCATCTTTAGGACATGTTTTTCTACCGATGATCCGACGGCCACCCTCGCTCGAAACAAGTTCTTTGAGGTCTCATATCTTGCTATACGAGATTGCTCTCTATAAAGTTCCTTTGTATGGAGAAATATGACATCTAGATCCATATCCTCGTGCCTCCTCTGATGTTCATTGTTCATCGAGGCAAGCACGATGCACTTGGCCTTCATGCAATCTAAAACCCAGGTTTTGCGGATTTCCTTATCCGCATTACTGGATTTGTGACTTGGGACTGCACGTGCCTTAGTGGTGAGGACATACCCTGCAGGTGCCTTAGTGGTGAGGACATACCCCAATCTGTCATAGGTCAAAGCCATTTTGACATTCGGCAGCCAATCTTTATAGTTTGGCCCTGTCAGTATATTTTTCTCTAAAAGTAACTTAAGTCCAGTCATTTTCAGGGTCGCTGCAATTAGGAGAGAGAGAAGAAACACATTAGCATGATGCTCTTGCAAGTTTAGAGTGGTTTTTAATTTATCTAAACTGGATGGCTCCCACTGTTTCTCGAATCCTTCCTCAAACCATAAAAGAAGAATTAGCCAGGACTATTCTCACCTTATAATACTTGCTTAACCGTTCAGCCAGGCCAGTGTCGATACTTCGAGGGAGGTTTTCCAACACTTTCGCGAAGTTCCTTAATTAAATAACCTCTTTTCTCTGGGGACGTAGCCCCGCTGACACCTTTCTCAGCACCTACTTGGTTTATAGCATAGATCGTTAAGTGACGAATCTCCTGATGAGTAGCATATACTCACAGTAGGATCGGAATCCAAATATCATCATATGATAATGCTGAAGGAATCCTACCAACATTCATCAAACTCCAAATGCTATGCATCTCTTTGCAAATTTCAGTTTCTTTAGAAATTCCCGATATAAATTTTTGCCCCATGCTCTTATGACCTTGGCTTTGGTCAAAATGTCATAAGTCACATGTCAAGTTCTACCCGTCATTATCTTGCCAATTTGAACCCATCCTTACATACCCCTGACTTTGGTCAAATGATAATACGACTGTCCCAAACTAACTCATCTATCTATGCAACAAATGAATACCCAGCAGCTACCAAACACTATGCCTTGACTTTGGCCAAAATACATAGCTTGAATACTACTGAATACCCAAAGAAATGACGGAGGGCTACGAATGGTTTTGGCGAAACCGTGAACGTAGTGAACTTGATATAACCGAAGGAACCTAATAGCTTTTAAAAGGAGTGGTTAAAGCTCCGCACTTAAAAAATATCTTCTGTTTTAAAAATAACAGAGTGGTTTCTTTTAAATTGTTCCAACGATTATACTTTGGTTTATTTTCTTTGCATTAATAATAATGCGTCCCATCATTAACCTATCATTGCAGAAAACAACGAAAATACAACGTCCTCTTATGCCATCCGCATTCGCCACTGGGACCCCTCATCACCCGTTGGGTTACTTAACTAATGGCAGAGCGGGGGCTGGGCTAGTGCTGGTGTAAAACATAAGTGACGTCTAAATAGCTATCATATATAGATATTGTGCATTCGTCAGACGCAATAATAGGCATTCCAGATCACAGATGAACAATATTGGATATGCAAGCAATCCGCGTTTCTTTTGAGCCTGTAACGAAAGACGGATTACACAGTTGTGATGAATAGCCATTACCCCACCCTAGACCCCTACGGGTACGGCAAGCTACCCGCCATGTAACCGAAGTGAAGCGGTCTCCCTCAACAACGTGAGTAGGCCACTAAACACTTCAAAGTACCCGGTTGTTTGTGCACCCCATCTTGGGTCTATCCTAGGAGCAAAAACAGTAAAATGAAATAATACAACAGTGGCTACAACCGCAACATGGATGTGCCCGGCAAAATAATATTACAACATATTACAATTACATTGAATGAATGAATATAACAACCCATCTCAAACCCTGGCTAATCATCACAACAATCCAATACAGTTCACAACCAAAAACAGTTAAAATCATTACAGAAATGTGCAACCCTTGCCAACCGACATACTAGCAGTTAGCGGAGGTTTACGAACACATTATACAGTCACAGATATAATCTAATTAGCAAACATCATATCATTTCGATCGATCAAACACTTTAGATTCTACTCCAAAACTTCTCTGTGTACCTGAGACTTGAGCAGAAAATAAACATTCCAGAAAAGACAAAAATCATCACAGAAGAGTACTGGGGAAAGTTGGGCTGAATCGGCCCCAACTCGGCAGCGGATGCGCGGCCGATCGCTTAGATCGGCCGCGGTTCCGCGGCGTCATGGCCGATTCAGAACCCTAATGTAAGTCCATGCTACCTCTCCCGGTACTTTCGGGCATGCGGAATTTGGTGAAAAACGATTTTCTTAGAGGTGGTAACATGGAATCAAAACCGGATCTTTGTTAAACATCTAACTAACAACCTTACTACGAGTCGTTAACTACTCGGTTAGGGGGTTTATACCTTTCTTGTCTTGAACTCCTTCGTCTTCAAACCTCGATGGTGGTCCGGATCGGCTTCTTCCTGTCGTCTCCTTACGCCGAAGATAGATCCACCTGAAAGCTTCAACCTTTGGCTCCTTCTTCGATCTTAGAAGAAACTAGTTCACTCGGTTTGCTAAACCTTATGAACTAGAGTGAGTAGAGAAGAGTTTGTATGGGATTTTATCTATGGTTCTTGGTTCTCAACTCATGAGACAAGTGAACCATAGAGTCAAGAGAGGGAGATCAAGAGGAGGAAGATGAGAGCTCAAGAACAAGAGAGAGTGTGAGCATGAAAGAATGAGAGAAGACTTTTCTCATTTGGCTCTCATAATCCAAAACAATCATAACACCTAATATCAATCAAGTATTATGTGATGGTTTAAGCAACCATAGCCATATCATTTCATGCACTTATTTTGCACAAAAGAGCAAGCAAGCAAAAGTCTTTGCCATGAAATGATAGCTATAGTTATCATGATGGTCAACTAGTCAAGCCAAGTCAACCGTTCAACAAAATCAACAAGTCAACAAAAGTCAAAAAGTCAACAAAGTCAATCCCTCAACAACCATGTCACCATAATACTTAATTAATATAATTGTTAATCACATATCATATTCTCATTAGGGTTGAGCAAAAAGTCAATAGTCAACGGTCAACGGTCAACAACCCTAATGAGAATCCTCTGCCTCTGTCTCTCCGTCAACTGTGCATACACACCCGCATCCGCGTTCCGAGGAACACGAATACACACTGGATAAATCCAATCCCAAAAGGTACACTAGGATCTGGCTTAAACCAAAGCCCGCTAGTGTGAACTGTCCGGACACTGTACGTGCACAAGTGCACGGATGTGACCGAACCCTGTCGCAAAACCATGCGACCTGTCGCAAAACCATGCGACCTCTACTCTTTTGCCTAAAGGTGAATAGCTTTCTGTGCGGGACTCTAAAGACTCGACACTGCGCTGGCAGTGGGTTTAACCACAGACCGCAAGCGGCACTAGCTGTGCGTAACGGTCCCCAGGTAGATGCCGACAAGAAGACTGACGAGGCGAAACCCATCTGAACTCCTACTGAGCTTGAATGTGACAATCTCTGTACAGTCCGGTCTGTTCGTCTGATACATCGCATGGCGGGCCTAGGGGCGGTAAATGTCAGTCCCCCAATAGCGGTACAAGTCATGTCAGAGTGAAGCCCAAAACACCCTGAGATAACACTGGAAGCGTACCAGTATATCTCGATTGCCCTGGCCAGGGACTACTCGTGTAATGGCTCTCCTAGACACAGCGCGATGTCAACCCCCAATACCGGGAGAGACGAATCCTGTCTAACCGTCACTGCCTCCAAGTGCTTCGGAACTGCACCCAACTACCACCTGTTTGCACGACTTCTTTGAGCCGTGGTAGGGTAGTAATCAAAGTACAGTGGGAACACACTCGAGGCGAAGTGACAGTGTCAAGTCAGCGGACTAAGCTGTACTCATGTCACCTGGGAACTGATAACTAACGATAGGCATAATACCAACTAGTCAGTTCCCGACGAGTCCTGTCCAGTGTACTCGTAACCCAACGAGCACCCGCATACTCTCTCAAGTATGACGTACCGACGGCTGTGGGACAGACCGTCTCCCACACTGGGATGAGAAGTGCATGCGCTAGTCTACTCCGGAGTATCGATGCCCTGTCTCGATAGTCCTGCGACCAGGGACCTGCATAAGGATGTGCTTATAGATTACCCAGCCCCACTAGTGTGACTGCCATCACAACGCTGGTAATCAAGCAAAGATCCTAAGGGCTCCACTAATGCGTATAGGTGATATAATAAAATAAACACATGTACACATTGAAGTAGAAACAAACCAAGGAGCATACTACTATTTTGAGCAAGATTGTATATACAGGGTGAATATCCCAAGCTTCCATTAAGTAATATACAAACTAGTATGATACAGTAATTGCCTCTAGGGCATATACACTACACCTAATTTTCTCCAGATGTCTTATAATTTCCTTCTTGTTATTTTAGAGGTCCCTGAAAAAATTTTAGACCTCATTTTAAAATCGACCGAAACTATATGATATCGATGTTTTTTCCGGTTCGTTTCGCGTTCGAAATTGTAACGACTTTGCTAATGAGTTAATTATTGTTTAGCGAGGCTCTGATACCACTGTAAGTCGATGTGCAACACCCCACGAGTTGCGGGGAGGCAGAAATATGAAAAGCGATCATGTTCTTTTAGTTAACAACGACTAACCGAAGAATCTTTGCTAAACTGTAACTAACACATGCATAGGAGTTCTTAACTACTATGAAAAGAGATTATACCAAGTGAACCTAGTCCTTCTTCTTTTCGTTATCCACCTCCTCCTCGGCCTCCTCTACGTAATAGACGATCCACCCGAGAGCTTCTATTCCAAGCTTCACCTCTAAACTTGAGGTAACTAGGTTTCTTTAGTAGCTAATCAAAGGTACCAAGGTGATATAGAGTGAGGTTATGGATTAATTAGTCTATTCTAATCCTTGGTCTCAACACATGAGTAGTAGGATTAGGGTTTGAAGAGAGAGTGAGCTTCAGGAGAGAGAAGGTGAGCATGAGAATGAGAAGAGATAATGAGCTCTCATGAATATATGAAGCATAATGTTTTATGAAATAAATAATATAAATCATTTAACAACCATGCTTCATTGATTCAAATGAGTGATTCATCTCATGAGTCATTAGATCAATAAATGATGCATTAACTCCATGGATGAATCACACAAATGAGTCACTAAATCAATAAATGCGAATGCCACCTAAACCCCCAAGTCACCATCCTTCTAGAAGCTTCTCGCGAAATTACGAGAACGCCCCTCCTATCCGTGAAAACACGGAAAAACTTTAGACTGTATAAATCCAATAATCCGATACTAGAATCTGGCTTAAACTAAAGCCGGCTAGTAAAAACTGTCCGAATGTCGTACGTGGATAAACATACGTATGCGTCCGAACCCTTGTCGTAAAACCATACGACCTCTATATCGTTTCGCCTGGAGCAGGGAAACTCTCTGTGTGGGACTCTAAAGACTCGACTACTACGCTGGCAGTGGGTTTAACCACAGACCGCAAGTGGCACTAGCTGTACGTAACGATCCCCAGGTAGATGTCGATAAGAAAGCTGATGAGGAACCCATCCGAACTCCTACTGAGTCTGATGTGACAATCTCCGTAAAGTCCGATCTTTTCGTCTAAGACTATCGCATATCGGGCCTAGGGGGGCGGCAAGCGTCAGTCCCCTAATAGCGGTATAAGTCGTGTCGGAGCGTAGCCCATTACACCTTTAGAAACTACTGGAACCTACCAGTAAATCTCGGTTGCCCTGGCCAGGGACTTTGCGTAATGGCTCTCTGACACAGCGCGATATCAACTCACAATACCGGGAGAGACGAACCCTGTCTAACCGCCACTGCCTCAAGTGCTCGGGACTGCACCCAACTTCTGTAGGGTTCCTAGGCACACTATAGAGGTCTCACAAGGCCTCGAACATGCCAATTTAAAATTTTATGGGTGCCGAGAAACCCTAATACGGATCTTAGACTAGATTTCTAGGCGAAATACGATTCTAGTTAACAAATTAACTAAAGGTCGGAAGTTACAACCTTTGTAGATCCGGATTTCCACTTCCTTAGCTCCACGTAGTCGTCCTCTCGCTGTCCTTTTCGAATCCTAGACTCATTCGTCGGGTTCATCGGGAAAACGAGCGGAATAGGTCGTCGGCTTCGTGCCGAAGATGATCTACGTCGAGGTTGCGCAAGCTCAAGCTCCAACTTCACCAAGTTGTGAAACTTGTGAAGAAAACACCCAAAACAACTTGGCAAGAGGTAGAGGGTGAAGAAATAGGAGGTGGGTTCACTTTAGAATTGGATTTCACTCACTTATGCTCAAGTTGCCATTGATGGCATCTTGTTTTCTCTCTTGAAGAAGAAGGAGATGAAGAAGAAAGAATATGATAAGTATTGTGAAAAAGAATAATAAAATCAAATACTTATCATGTTCTAACCTATGTTAAGTATAGAGAATAAACCATGGTCACTTGAGAGGGTTAGGGTTAAGCATGAAGATAAGGATGGTTACAAAAGTCAAAGCTTCATGAAGCTTCAACTTAAAACAAAAAAAGCCACCATTCTTATCATAATCCTTTTCAAATAAATAAAGAAATAAATAAATAAAAAGGCAAAACCCTAATCATCTCTTAACCATGGTTTAATACTTCACACTTAACCTAATGAGCAAGCATCATCAAACATGATACAAAGATGTGCACAAAAGTATATCACATATACAACATGTACATCAAGTGAGAAAATCCATTTAAAGTGAACCAATACTAGTTAATGCAATGCAATATATCAAATATATAATTATGCATTAAATCATTAAATCAACATTTGATTCAATGATCCGGTCATGTCGCACATAACCGACTAGAATCCAATGTATCGATTTATCGAATCAATGATTCGATAACTAGGTCATATCGAATATAACCAATCGAAACATATATCGCGAGAATGAAATGCGGTATCACATACACGCATTATTCTCGGTCCTGCACATATCTCATATGCGCTCCTATTTCGTTTCGCTTGAACCAGGAAACCTCTGTGTAGGACTCTAAAGACTCGTCAATACGCCGGTAGCAGATGATGATCATATCAAGCACCCACAAGCCGCAAGCGGTCTGCTAAACGTAACGGCCATCCGGGTATTGAGCGATCAGAAGATCGACGAGCTAGTCCGCTCACACTCCTGTGAATCCAACCAGTAACACTTACCGTGCAGTCCAGTCTGTTCGTCTGATACGTCGCATATCAAGTCTAGGGGTGGTAAACGTCAGACCCCAATAACCGATAAGTCATGCCGATGTGAGGCTCATAACGGGTCGAGAAACTACTGGTAACACTTACCAGCAAATCTCTGATCAGCCCTGGCCAGGGACTTCCCTGTTACGGCCAATCGAGCACAGCGCAACATCAACCCCCAATACCGGGAGAGACGAAACCCCTCCTATCGCTCATTGCCTCCATGTGACTCGGGACTGTACCTAAAGACCACCGTTTTGCACGCCCTCATGGACGTGGTAAGGTGGAGATCAAAGCACAGTGGGAATCACACAAGACTCTATGACGATCTCGGGTCTACAGACTAACCTGTACAAGTGTCACCTGAGAACTGCCATCTGACGTGAGGTATAATACCATCTGGGAGTTCTCGGTGAGTCCGTCCAGTGTACCCAGTCTCCACCGAGCTCCCGTACACCATCTCTGATGTCAAACACCAATGGATATGGGATCATCCATCGCCCATCTCATGGGTCGAGAAGCGTATACGCTAGTCTACTCTGGTATATCGATGCCCCGTCTCGATACACCCACGACTAGGGACCTTGAAGGATGTACCTATGGACTACCATGTCCCCACTAGTATGATCTGCATCATAGTCCAGGTAGTCAAGTACACATCCTAAGGGCTTTACCAACATGTAACTATAAGACAGTTTAAAGAGACAAGTGTACATGTTAAGATAAAGACCAACCAGATAGCATACTATCATATCGAGCAAGAAATTCATCTCTATATATGTCCAAGCATCCAATATAATATACATCATCTGTACAATACTGGCCTCTAGGGCATACATACAACTAACAATCTCCCACTTGCACTAAGGCCAGCTGCTGTAGTATCGCATACCGAGCATCCCGAAGAGTCTCTCAAACTGTATCTGGGGAATGGCCTTCGTGAGTGGATCCGCCGTGTTGTTCTTCGTGTCAACCCTCCTGACCTCGATCTCCCGGCGATCAACTATCTCCCGGATTAGGTGATACCGCCTCAGAATATGCCTGGATCGCTGATGGGACCTGGGTTCTTTGGCCAAAGCCACCGCTCCATTGTTATCGCAATACAAAGGTATTGGATGCTCAATGGATGGAACCACTCCAAGTTCAGTAATGAACTTCTTGATCCAGACAGCTTCTTTAGCAGCATCGTTGGCAGCGATGTATTCAGCCTCCATCGTCGAGTCTGCCACGGTTTCCTGCTTGGAACTCTTCCAGCTAACCGCCCCTCCGTAAAGGGTAAAGACAAAGCCCGACTGCGACTTATAGTCGTCCTTATCACTCTGGAAGCTCGAATCGGTAAAGGACTCCACTTGGAGTTCTCCGTTACCATACACCAAGAACATATCTCTAGTCCTTCGTAAGTACTTGAGAATGCTCTTCACAGCTGTCCAGTGACTCTCTCCAGGATCAGCATGATACCTGCTCACTACACTTAGTGAGTATGCTACATCGGGTCTGGTACATAGCATCGCATACATGATAGAGCCTACTGCCGAAGCATAGGGTATCCCTTGCATGCGAGCTCTCTCTAAATCAGTCTTGGGAGACATCTCTTTGGAGAGAGTGACTCCAGAGATCGTGGGCAAATTCCCACGCTTAGACTCTTCCATACTAAACCTCTTTAGTATGGTGTCAATGTACCTGGATTGGGACAATCCCAATATCCTTTTGGATCTATCTCTATAGATCCTGATTCCCAATATGCAGGAGGCATCACCAAGATCTTTCATTGAGAATCTATGTGATAAGAAGAGCTTGACCGATTGCAGCATAGGAATGTCATTTCCTATCAAGAGTATGTCGTCCACGTACAATACGAGGAAGACAACCTTACTCTCTGCCGCCTTCTTGTAGATACAAGGTTCATCTGGATTTTTGACGAAATCAAACTCTTTGATAACGACGTCAAAGCAGATGTTCCAACTCCGCGATGCTTGCTTTAATCCATAAATGGATTTAAGCAGCTTGCACACCTTCCCGCTGCTCCCACTGTCTACGAAGCCCTCTGGCTGAGTCATGTACACGCACTCTTCTAAATCACCATTTAGAAAGGCGGTCTTAACATCCATTTGCCAGATTTCATAATCATGATAAGCAGCGATGGCAAGCATGATCCGGATGGATTTAAGCATAGCCACTGGAGAAAAGGTCTCGTCATAGTCCACACCTGGTCTTTGACGAAAACCCTTTGCTACAAGTCTAGCTTTGAAAGTCTCCACTTTCCCATCTACACCAAGTTTTTTCTTGAAGATCCATTTGCTCCCAATAGGTTTTACCCCTTCAGGAGCAACTTCCAAAGTCCATACTTTGTTGGTGTACATGGATTCCATCTCGGACCGCATTGCATCCAGCCATTTCACTGAGTCCCTACTCGTGATGGCCTGCTCGAAGCTAGTTGGGTCATCATCCTCCATGATGCAATCCGCGCTCCCACCATCCATGAGAAAACCGTAGTATCTCTCAGGCTGGCGAGGTACCCTACTAGATCGGCGGAGAGGCTGAGGTTCATTGGGAGCTACTGAATCTTCTGGTTCCACTAAATCTTCAGTTACTGTTTGTGTATCTGGAACCTCTTCCAGCTCTACCACTTTGCCACTAATTTCTTTTTCAAGAAATTCCTTTTCTAAAAAGGTGGCATATTGAGAAACAAACACTTTTTGTTCTTCAGCATGGTAGAAAAAATATCCTTGGGAATTCTTAGGATAACCCACAAACTTGCAAAGAACTGACCGTGCCTCGGTTTGTCTGGATTTTGTCTTTTGACATAGGCCGGACAACTCCATATTTTAACTCGTTTAAAATATGGTCTCTTCGCACTCCATATCTCATATGGTGTGGTAGGTACAGATTTAGATGGAACTTGATTCAATAGGTATGCTGCTGTCTCCAGCGCATATCCCCAGAAGGAAATAGGTAACTCAGCTGTGCTCATCATAGAGCGCACCATATCTAATAGGGTGCGGTTCCTCCGTTCAGATACACCGTTGTGCTGTGGTGTATATGGAAGAGTCAGCTGAGAGAGAATCCCATTCTCTTTTAGGAAGTCCAGGAATTCATTGCTCAAGTATTCACCTCCTCGATCAGATCGAAGGAATACTTTTTCCGGTTTGGTTCTCGACTTCTTGTTTATATACTCTAAATTTCTCAAAAGCTTCTGATTTGTGTTTCATCAGGAACACATATCCGAATCTAGAGAGATCGTCAGTGAATGTAATGAAGTACGAAGAACCATCCCTGGCATGTGTAGACATGGGACCACATACATCACTATGTATCAGTCCCAAGAGTTCGGTAACTCTTTCTCCGTGTCCCGTAAACGGAGTTTTGGTCATCTTGCCTTTGAGACATGACTGGCAAGTGTCATAAGATGAAAATTCGAAAGGTTTCAAATATCCATCTTTATGCAACTTAGCCAGTCGTGTCGCATTGATGTGACCTAGTCTACAATGCCACAAGAAAGAATCGTTCAGTTCTGAACTCTTCCTTTTGTGTGTGTTTGTTATACTCAGAACTGTTGATTGGTTTAGAACATAAATGCCATTGCACAACGTGCCTGATCCAACCAACTTTTGGTTATGGAAAATGTTCATAACATTGTCCTGTAATACAAAATTATATCCTTCTTTACTTAGCAAAGAAACCGATATAATGTTGCATATCAGGTTCGGCATGTAATAGCATTCGTTCAGAACCAATGTATTACCAGTTGGTAATACAAGGTGATATTCTCCGACAGACTTAGCTGCAACAATTGCACCATTTCCAACTCTAATGTCTTTATCACCTTCTCCAAGTTCTCTACCTTTCCTAAGCCCATGTAACTGATTACATATATGGGATCCTGACCCGGTATCCAATACCCAGGACGTAGAGCAAATGGAGAAACAGTTCTCAGTAACGAACACACCCGAAGAAAATGCATCATCATGTACTTTCTTCATTCGGGTGGCATGGGAATCCTGGTATTCCCCTATTTCCTGTTCATTCCTATAACTCTTATAAGAAAGAACGGAACCAACGTTCCCCAGCACAGTATAACATGCGGGTTCGGTCAATACATCCATATTATTATCTTTATTAAGGCATGAAATGGTCGCTACCTGGAGAGAGAGAGAGAAGAAAAACACTTTAGCGTAAGCTCGTGCAAGATCAGATTGGTTATTATCTTATCTAATCAGGATGGCTCCCACTGTTTTTATCAAATCTTCCTTCAAACCCTAAAAGGAAAGACTAGCCGGGATTAATTACACACTACAAGTTCGCCAATCTTTCAGCCAGGCCAGTGTCGGTACTTTGAGGGAGGTCCCCCGTGCTTTCGCACGAACCTAATTACTGTAAACCTCGTTTTCCCATAGGCGTAACCCCATTGACACCTTTCTAGACACCTACTTGATCGGCTAATTGCAATGTGTAAAACTCTCCCAGGAGTAACTCTTACTCGCAGTGGGTATCGGGATCCAACTATCTCATAGAAGGTATGCAATCTCATTGCAAATTTCAACACTTGAAATTCCTGATAATCTTTGGCCCCTAGCAGCTACATGACCTTAACATAGTCAACAAATCATAAGTGCTAGTCAAGTTCAACCCGTCATTTCCCGATTGAATTAAACCCACCCGCACGACCCTTAACATAGTCAACAAAGTCGCACGACTGCCCTAATCCAATCGCATCATATGCTTATACAGATAAACACTAATTAGCTACCGCACACTACGCCTTAACATAGTCAACAAACATAGCACGAATACTAACTAGTACTTATCTGAAATGACGGAGGGCTGCGTCAGGTTTTTCTGAAAACCTATTGCGTAATGAACTTGATATCATTGTAGAATCAAATGAAATTTTAAAATGGAATGATTTTGAGGCTTTTCTAGTTTTGCTAAAGGGGTCACTCCCGGTGAAGGGATCGTCGGCCCTTTCCTCGTCGAATGAGGTGCGGGATATATCATATATATCACTGTGCAAAGCAAAAACTCTTAAAAGCAATCAAAGCCAAACCGAGTGTGTAGCATCTGCCAGTTATTGCTAAAGGAGTCACTCCCGGTGAAGGGATCTCGGTCCTTTCCTCATCGAATAAGGTGTAGGGTATATCATATATACCGCTATGCAAAGCAAGAACTGTAGCTACCTGTTTTAAAAATCTGATTCTACAACATCTTAGGTTTCTTTTCTTTCATTAATCACATTAATGAAGTCCCATCATTTAAGTACCTAAACATCACAGATAAATATGACGTACACTTATGCCATCCGCATTCGCCTCGATGTCCCCTCGTGCACCGTTAGGTTAGGTAACTAACGACAGAGCAGGGCAGGGCTAGCGCGGGTGTAAAACATAAGTAACGTCTATATAATATATCATATATACTATATCCATCACAGTCCATCACATGATCACATCACAGATATCGCAGCAGAAGAAACATATGAAATATTGGATATACTAGGACGTCCGTGTTTTCAATACGAGCCAGTATAAAACACGGATTCCACGGTCGTGATGAATAGCCAATCCCACACCCCTAGACCCCTACGAGAGCGGCAAGCAACCCTACCAATTCTAGGGTTAGGAGACCCGGACTCGACTCCTCGAGTTGGTCTCCCACTGGACCCCAGAACCCGGTTACTTGTGCTCCCCTCCTTGGGTCTATCCTAATACGGAAAAGTAAATAATATACAAAAGGTGACAACTTCCGCAACCTGGAAGTGCCCCAAATAAAAAGAATATTACATACAAGTTTTTACATGAATGAAAATGAAAAACACTCATCTCATATAAAAACCCCCGGCTATTCAAACACGACGATCCAATATAACATATCCAGCAACATATAACATCACATGTCATCAACGTAAGTAAATATGCGCATCCCAATTGTCGTTGACATATAGCAACGAAACCGGCGATATCACATATTACACTTACGGTCACAGAAAAGAAAGCGTAAAACTACAACAGTTGGAATCCGCAACCTCTTTAGACATCACATGCCTAATCAAATGAAATACTTAGACATCACATGCCTAACAGATATAAATCCCGCATTTTAGTCTCACTATCGAAAACACTTTTCAATATCATGTGGGACTAAACTGCTAGATTTATAACATTCATTCAGTTATCACATAACTGTTTATGATTTCCAATTATTGTATCACATTCCAGATAAACAGAAAACGTTAAACTTTCCGATCGAACAGTCGAATACCCAAGTTTTCCCGATACAACTCAACACATGAAATAAGTCTAACAACATTCAGTTCGTGCCTCAGTACCAACGGTCCAGCCGTAGAAGGGTCAAGCTAACGCCTCACATGTGGCACGCCGTACTGCCCCAAACCCGAAGGTTCAAAGGGCAGTTCAAGACGGTCACATAATCGAGTTAAGGTTGGTTGTCTTCTAGAGGGTCCATCGCGTTACTTGCACTACTTAGAACGTCGTTAAACTACGGAAAAATCCAACACTTGGAAATCTCCCGACAGGGGAAAAATTGGGTATTTATATCCAGTCGAACTTTTTAACATATTCTAAAAGTTATCCGGAAAAACACAAAGACGAAATTTGATACCCCGATCGAAACACCGAATCCCCAAAGCATCCCCAGAAAATTCAACTCTTGAATAATTATTAAAAATTCCCATAAAACTCAGCACCAGAAAAGAAGAATTACTGTGCAAACAAAATTGCGCAAAGTGAACAGTCGGCGGCGGAACCGCGGCAGAAGCCATGCTTCTGCCGCGTTTCCGCGGCTGTTTGGAGGCCTCATGATCTCGTGTTTCACCATATTTCTTAGATCTTCCTGCTGAATTTTTTAGGCATTTTTAATCTGGAAAAATCCACGTTTTCAGAAAAAGTCCAGAGAGCGTGGAAAAATGCGGTTTCGGGTTCGATCGGACTTCAAATTCCGTCTAGACTTCGCCTAAGGCTCTAGCTAGGCTCTGATACAACTGTAGGGTTCCTAGGCACACTATAGAGGTCTCACAAGGCATCGAACATGCCAATTTAAAATTTTATGGGTGCCGAGAAACCCTAATACGGATCTTAGACTAGATTTCTAGGCGAAATACGATTCTAGTTAACAAATTAACTAAAGGTCGGAAGTTACAACCTTTGTAGATCTAGATTTCCACTTCCTTAGCTCCACGTAGTCGTCCTCTCGCTGTCCTTTTCGAATCCTAGACTCATTCGTCGGGTTCATCGGGAAAACGAGCGGAATAGGTCGTCGGCTTCGTGCCGAAGATGATCTACGTCGAGGTTGCGCAAGCTCAAGCTCCAACTTCACCAAGTTGTGAAACTTGTGAAGAAAACACCCAAAACAACTTGGCAAGAGGTAGAGGGTGAAGAAATAGGAGGTGGGTTCACTTTAGAATTGGATTTCACTCACTTATGCTCAAGTTGCCATTGATGGCATCTTGTTTTCTCTCTTGAAGAAGATGGAGATGAAGAAGAAAGAATATGATAAGTATTGTGAAAAAGAATAATAAAATCAAATACTTATCATGTTCTAACCTAGGTTAAGTGTAGAGAATAAACCATGGTCACTTGAGAGGGTTAGGGTTAAGCATGAAGATAAGGATGGTTACAAAAGTCAAAGCTTCATGAAGCTTCAACTTAAAACAAAATAAGCCACCATTCTTATCATAATCCTTTTCAAATAAATAAACAAATAAATAAATAAAAAGGCAAAACCCTAATCATCTCTTAACCATGGTTTAATACGTCACACTTAACCTAATGAGCAAGCATCATCAAACATGATACAAAGATGTGCACAAAAGTATATCACATATACAACATGTACATCAAGTGATAAAATCCATTTAAAGTGAACCAATACTAGTTAATGCAATGCAATATATCAAATATATAATTATGCATTAAATCATTAAATCAACATTTGATTCAATGATCCGGTCATGTCGCACATAACCGACTAGAATCCAATGTATCGATTTATCGAATCAATGATTCGATAACTAGGTCATATCGAATATAACCAATCGAAACAAATATCGCGAGAATGAAATGCGGTATCACATACACGCATTATTCTCGGTCCTGCACATATCTCATATGCGCTCCTATTTCGTTTCGCTTGAACCAGGAAACCTCTGTGTAGGACTCTAAAGACTCGTCAATACGCCGGTAGCAGATGATGATCATATCAAGCACCCACAAGCCGCAAGCGGTCTGGTAAACGTAACGGCCATCCGGGTATTTAGCGATCAGAAGATCGACGAGCTAGTCCGCTCACACTCCTGTGAATCCAACCAGTAACACTTACCGTACAGTCCGGTCTGTTCGTCTGATACGTCGCATATCAAGTCTAGGGGTGGTAAACGTCAGACCCCAATAACCGATAAGTCGTGCCGATGTGAGGCTCATAACGGGTCGAGAAACTACTGGTAACACTTACCAGCAAATCTCTGATCAGCCCTGGCCAGGGACTTCCCTGTTACGGCCAATCGAGCACAGCGCAACATCAACCCCCAATACCGGGAGAGACGAAACCCCTCCTATCGCTCATTGCCTCCATGTGACTCGGGACTGTACCCAAAGACCACCGTTTTGCACGCCCTCATGGACGTGGTAAGGTGGAGATCAAAGCACAGTGGGAATCACACAAGACTCTATGACGATCTCGGGTCTACAGACTAACCTATACAAGTGTCACCTGAGAACTGCCATCTGACGTGAGGTATAATACCATCTGGGAGTTCTCGGAGAGTCCGTCCAGTGTACCCAGTCTCCACTGAGCACCCGTACACCATCTCTAATGTCAAACACCAATGGATATGGGATCATCGATCGCCCATCTCATGGGTCGAGAAGCGTATATGCTAGTTTACTCTGGTATATCGATGCCCCGTCTCGATACACCCACGACTAGGAACCTTGAAGGATGTACCTATGGACTACCATGTCCCCACTAGTATGATCTGCATCATAGTCCAGGTAGTCAAGTACACATCCTAAGGGCTTTACCAACATGTAACTATAAGACAGTTTAAAGAGACAAGTATACATGTTAAGATAAAGACCAACCAGATAGCATACTATCATATCGAGCAAGAAAGTCATCTCTATATATGTCCAAGCATCCAATATAATATACATCATCTGTACAATACTGGCCTCTAGGGCATACATACAACTAACAATCTCCCACTTGCACTAAGGCCAGCTGCTGTAGTATCGCCTACCGAGCATCCCGAAGAGTCTCTCAAACTGTATCTGGGGAATGGCCTTCGTGAGTGGATCCGCCGTGTTGTTCTTCGTGTCAACCCTCCTGACCTCGATCTCCCGGCGATCAACTATCTCCCGGATCAGGTGATACCGCCTCAGAATATTCCTGGATCGCTGATGGGACCTGGGTTCTTTGGCCAAAGCCACCGCTCCATTGTTATCGCAATACAAAGGTATTGGATGCTCAATGGATGGAACCACTCCAAGTTCAGTAATGAACTTCTTGATCCAGACAGCTTCTTTAGCAGCATCGTTGGCAGCGATGTATTCATCCTCCATCGTCGAGTCTGCCACGGTTTCCTGCTTGGAACTCTTCCAGCTAACCGCCACTCCGTAAAGGGTAAAGACAAAGCCCGACTGCGACTTAGAGTCGTCCTTATCACTCTGGAAGCTCGAATCGGTAAAGGACTCCACTTGGAGTTCTCCGTTACCATACACCAAGAACATATCTCTAGTCCTTCGTAAGTACTTGAGAATGCTCTTCACAGCTGTCCAGTGACTCTCTCCAGGATCAGCTTGATACCTGCTCACTACACTTAGTGAGTATGCTACATCGGGTCTGGTACATACCATAGCATATATGATAGAGCCTACTGCCGAAGCATAGGGTATCCCTTGCATGCGAGCTCTCTCCAAATCAGTCTTGGGAGACATCTCTTTGGAGAAAGTGACTCCAGAGATCGTGGGCAAATTCCCACGCTTGGACTCTTCCATACTAAACCTCTTTAGTATGGTGTCAATGTACCTGGATTGGGACAATCCCAATATCCTTTTGGATCTATCTCTATAGATCCAGATTCCCAATATGCAGGAGGCATCACCAAGATCTTTCATTGAGAATCTATGTGATAAGAAGAGCTTGACCGATTGCAGCATAGGAATGTCATTTCCTATCAAGAGTATGTCGTCCACGTACAATACGAGGAAGACAACCTTACTCTCTGCTACCTTTTTGTAGATACAAGGTTCATCTGGATTTTTGACGAAATCAAACTCTTTGATAACGACGTCAAAGCAGATGTTCCAACTCCGCGATGCTTGCTTTAATCCATAAATGGATTTAAGCAGCTTGCACACCTTCCCGCTGCTCCCACTGTCTACGAAGCCCTCTGGCTGAGTCATGTACACGCACTCTTCTAAATCACCATTTAGAAAGGCGGTCTTAACATCCATTTTCCAGATTTCGTAATCATGATAAGCAGCGATGGCAAGCATGATCCGGATGGATTTAAGCATAGCCACTGGAGAAAAGGTCTCGTCATAATCCACACCTGGTCTTTGACGAAAACCTTTTTCTACAAGTCTAGCTTTGAAAGTCTCCACTTTCCCATCTACACCAAGTTTTTTCTTGAAGATCCATTTGCTCCCAATGGGTTTTACCCCTTCAGGAGCAACTTCCAAAGTCCATACTTTGTTGGTGTACATGGATTCCATCTCGGACCGCATTGCATCCAGCCATTTCACTGAGTCCCTACTCGTGATGGCCTGCTCGAAGCTAGTTGGGTCATCATCCTCCATGATGCAATCCTCGCTCCCACCATCCATGAGAAAACCGTAGTATCTCTCAGGCTGGCGAGGTACCCTACTAGATCGGCGGAGAGGCTGAGGTTCATTGGGAGCTACTGAATCTTCTGGTTCCACTAAATCTTCAGTTACTGTTTGTGTATCTGGAACCTCTTCCAGCTCTACCACTTTGCCACTAATTTCTTTTTCAAGAAATTCCTTTTCTAAAAAGGTGGCATATTGAGAAACAAACACTTTTTGTTCTTCAGCATGGTAGAAAAAATATCCTTGGGAATTCTTAGGATATCCCACAAACTTGCAAAGAACTGACCGTGCCTCGAGTTTGTCTGGATTTGTCTTTTGACATAGGCCGGACAACCCCATATTTTAACTCGTTTAAAATATGGTCTCTTCCCACTCCATATCTCATATGGTGTGGTAGGTACAGATTTAGATGGAACTTGATTCAATAGGTATGCTGCTGTCTCCAGCGCATATCCCCAGAAGGAAATAGGTAACTCAGCTGTGCTCATCATAGAGCGCACCATATCTAATAGGGTGCGGTTCCTCCGTTCAGATACACCGTTGTGCTGTGGTGTATATGGAGGAGTCAGCTGAGAGAGAATCCCATTCTCTTTTAGGAAGTCCAGGAATTCATTGCTCAAGTATTCACCTCCTCGATCAGATCGAAGGATTTTAATACTTTTTCCGGTTTGGTTCTCGACTTCTTGTTTATATTCTCTAAATTTCTCAAAAGCTTCTGATTTGTGTTTCATCAGGAACACATATCCGAATCTAGAGAGATCGTCAGTGAATGTAATGAAGTACGAAGAACCATCCCTGGCATGTGTAGACATGGGACCACATACATCACTATGTATCAGTCCCAAGAGTTCGGTAACTCTTTCTCCGTGTCCCGTAAATGGAGTTTTGGTCATCTTGCTTTTGAGACATGACTGGCAAGTGTCATAAGATGAAAATTCGAAAGGTTTCAAATATCCATCTTTATGCAACTTAGCCAGTCGTGTCGCATTGATGTGACCTAGTCTACAATGCCACAAGAAAGAATCGTTCAGTTCTGAACTCTTCCTCTTGTGTGTGTTTGTTATACTCAGAACTGTTGATTGGTTTAGAACATAAATGCCATTGCACAACGTGCCTGATCCAACCAACTTTTGTTTATGGAAAATGTTCATAACATTGTCCTGTAATACAAAATTATATCCTTCTTTACTTTGCAAAGAAACCGATATAATGTTGCATATCAGGTTCGGCATGTAATAGCATTCGTTCAGAACCAATGTATTACCAGTTGGTAATACAAGGTGATATTCCCCGACAGTCTTAGCTGCAACAATTGCACCATTTCCAACTCTAATGTTTTTATCACCTTCTCCAAGTTCTCTACCTTTCCTAAGCCCATGTAACTGATTACATATATGGGATCCTGACCCGGTATCCAATACCCAGGACGTAGAGCAAATGGAGAAACAGTTCTCAGTAACGAACACACCCGAAGAAAATGCATCATCATGTACTTTCTTCATTCGGGTGGCATGGGAATCCTGGTATTCCCATATTTCCTGTTCATTCCTATAACTCTTATAAGAAAGAACGGAACCAACGTTCCCCAGCACAGTATAACATGCGGGTTCGGTCAATACATCCATATTATTATCTTTATTAAGGCATGAAATGGTCGCTACCTGGAGAGAGAGAGAAGAAAAACACTTTAGCGTAAGCTCGTGCAAGATCAGATTGATTATTATCTTATCAAATCAGGATGGCTCCCACTGTTTTTATCAAATCTTCCTTCAAACCCTAAAAGGAAAGACTAGCCGGGATTAATTACACACTACAAGTTCGCCAATCTTTCAGCCAGGCCAGTGTCGGTACTTTGAGGGAGGTCCCCCGTGCTTTCGCACGAACCTAATTACTGTAAACCTCATTTTCCCAGAGGCGTAACCCCGTTGACACCTTTCTAGACACCTACTTGATCGGCTAATTGCAATGTGTAAAACTCTCCCAGGAGTAACTCTTACTCGCAGTGGGTATCGGGATCGAACTATCTCATAGAAGGTATGCAATCTCATTGCAAATTTCAACACTTGAAATTCCCGATAATCTTTTGCCCCTAGCAGCTATATGACCTTAACATAGTCAACAAATCATAAGTGCTAGTCAAGTTCAACCCGTCATTTCCCGATTGAATTAAACCCACCCGCACGACCCTTAACATAGTCAACAAAGTCGCACGACTACCCTAATCCAATCGCATCATATGCTTATACAGATAAGCACTAATTAGCTACCGCAAACTACGCCTTAACATAGTCAACAAACGTAGCACGAATACTAACTAGTACTTATCTGAAATGACGGAGGGCTACGTCAGGTTTTTCTGAGAACCTATTGCGTAATGAACTTAATATCGTTGTAGAATCAAATGAACTTTTAAAATGGAATGATTTTGAGGCTTTTCTAGTTTTGCTAAAGGGGTCACTCCCGGTGAAAGGATCGTCGGCCCTTTCCTCGTCGAATGAGGTGCGGGATATATCATATATATCACTGTGCAAAGCAATAACTCTTAAAAGCAATCAAAGCCAAACCGAGTGTGTAGCATCTGCCAGTCATTGCTAAAGGAGTCACTCCCGGTGAAGGGATCTCGGTCCTTTCCTCATCGAATAAGGTGCAGGGTATATCATATATACCGCTATGCAAAGCAAGAACTGTAGCTACCTGTTTTAAAAATCTGATTCTACAACATCTTAGGTTTCTTTTCTTTCATTAATCACATTAATGAAGTCCCATCATTTAAGTACCTAAACATCACAGATAGATATGACGTACACTTATGCCATCCGCATTCGCCTCGATGTCCCCTCGTGCACCGTTAGGTTAGGTAACTAACGACAGAGCAGGGCAGGGCTAGCGCGGGTGTAAAAAATAAGTAACGTCTATATAATAAATCATATATACTATATCCATCACAGTCCATCACATGATCACATCACAGATATCGCAGCAGAAGAAACATATGAAATATTGGATATACTAGGACATCCGTGTTTTCAATACGAGCCAGTATAAAACACGGATTCCACGGTCGTGATGAATAGCCAATCCCACACCCCTAGACCCCTACGAGAGCGGCAAGCAACCCTACCAATTCTAGGGTTAGGAGACCCGGACTCGACTCCTCGAGTTGGTCTCCCACTGGACCCCAGAACCCGGTTACTTGTGCTCCCCTCCTTGGGTCTATCCTAATGCGGAAAAGTAAATATTATACAAAAGGTGACAACTTCCGCAACCTGGAAGTGCCCCAAATAAAAAGAATATTACATACAAGTTTTTACATGAATGAAAATGAAAAACACTCATCTCACATAAAAACCGCCGGCTATTCAAACACGACGATCCAATATAACATATCCAGCAACATATAACATCACATGTCATCAACGTAAGTAAATATGCGCATCCCAATTGTCGTTGACATATAGCAACGAAACCGGCGATATCACATATTACACTTACGGTCACAGAAAAGAAAGTGTAAAACTACAACAGTTGGAATCCGCAACCTCTTTAGACATCACATGCCTAATCAAATGAAATACTTAGACATCACATGCCTAACAGATATAAATCCCGCATTTTAGTCTCATTATCGAAAACTCTTTTCAATATCATGTGGGACTAAACTGCTAGATTTATAACATTCATTCAGTTATCACATAACTGTTTGTGAATTCCAATTATTGTATCACATTCTAGATAAACAGAAAACGTTAAACTTTCCGATCGAACAGTCGAATACCCAGGTTTTCCCGATACAACTCAACACATGAAATAAGTCTAACAACATTCAGTTCGTGCCTCAGTACCAACGGTCCAGCCGTAGAAGGGTCAAGCCAACGCCTCACATGTGGCACGCCGTACTGCCCCAAACCCGAAGGTTCAAAGGGCAGTTCAAGACGGTCACATAATCGAGTTAAGGTTTGTTGTCTTCTAGAGGGTCCATCGCGTTACTTGCACTACTTAGAACGTCGTTAAACTACGGAAAACTCCAACACTTGGAAATCTCCCTACAGGGGAAAAATTGGGTATTTATATCCGGTCGAACTTTTTAACATATTCTAAAAGTTATCCGGAAAAACACAAAGACGAAATTTGATACCCCGATCGAAACACCGAATCCCCAAAGCATCCCCAGAAAATTCAACTCTTGAATAATTATTAAAAATTCCCATAAAACTCAGCACCAGAAAAGAAGAATTACTGTGCAAACAAAATTGCGCAAAGTGAACAGTCGGCGGCGGAACCGCGGCAGAAGCCATGCTTCTGCCGCGTTTCCGCGGCTGTTTGGAGGCCTCATGATCTCGTGTTTCACCATATTTCTTAGATCTTCCTGCTGAATTTTTTAGGCATTTTTAATCTGGAAAAATCCACGTTTTCAGAAAAAGTCCAGAGAGCGTGGAAAAATGCGGTTTCGGGTTCGATCGGACTTCAAATTCCGTCTAGACTTTGCCTAAGGCTCTAGCTAGGCTCTGATACCACTGTAGGGTTCCTAGGCACACTATAGAGGTCTCACAAGGCATCGAACATGCCAATTTAAAATTTTATGGGTGCCGAGAAACCCTAATACGGATCTTAGACTAGATTTCTAGGCGAAATACGATTCTAGTTAACAAATTAACTAAAGGTCGGAAGTTACAACCTTTGTAGATCCGGATTTCCACTTCCTTAGCTCCACGTAGTCATCCTCTCGCTGTCCTTTTCGAATCCTAGACTCATTCGTCGGGTTCATCGGGAAAACGAGCGGAATAGGTCGTCGGCTTCGTGCCGAAGATGATCTACGTCGAGGTTGCGCAAGCTCAAGCTCCAACTTCACCAAGTTGTGAAACTTGTGAAGAAAACACCGAAAACAACTTGGCAAGAGGTAGAGGGTGAAGAAATAGGAGGTGGGTTCACTTTAGAATTGGATTTCACTCACTTATGCTCAAGTTGCCATTGATGGCATCTTGTTTTCTCTCTTGAAGAAGAAGGAGATGAAGAAGAAAGAATATGATAAGTATTGTGAAAAAGAATAATAAAATCAAATACTTATCATGTTCTAACCTAGGTTAAGTGTAAAGAATAAACCATGGTCACTTGAGAGGGTTAGGGTTAAGCATGAAGATAAGGATGGTTACAAAAGTCAAAGCTTCATGAAGCTTCAACTTAAAACAAAAAAAGCCACCATTCTTATCATAATCCTTTTCAAATAAATAAACAAATAAATAAATGAAAAGGCAAAACCCTAATCATCTCTTAACCATGGTTTAATACTTCACACTTAACCTAATGAGCAAGCATCATCAAACATGATACAAAGATGTGCACAAAAGTATATCACATATACAACATGTACATCAAGTGAGAAAATCCATTTAAAGTGAACCAATACTAGTTAATGCAATGCAATATATCAAATATAGAATTATGCATTAAATCATTAAATCAACATTTGATTCAATGATCCGGTCATGTCGCACATAACCGACTAGAATCCAATGTATCGATTTATCGAATCAATGATTCGATAACTAGGTCATATCGAATATAACCAATCGAAACATATATCGCGAGAATGAAATGCGGTATCACATACACGCATTATTCTCGGTCCTGCACATATCTCATATGCGCTCCTATTTCGTTTCGCTTGAACCAGGAAACCTCTGTGTAGGACTCTAAAGACTCGTCAATACGCCGGTAGCAGATGATGATCATATCAAGCACCCACAAGCCGCAAGCGGTCTGCTAAACGTAACGGCCATCCGGGTATTGAGCGATCAGAAGATCGACGAGCTAGTCCGCTCACACTCCTGTGAATCCAACCAGTAACACTTACCGTACAGTCCGGTCTGTTCGTCTGATACGTCGCATATCAAGTCTAGGGGTGGTAAACGTCAGACCCCAATAACCGATAAGTCGTGCCGATGTGAGGCTCATAACGGGTCGAGAAACTACTGGTAACACTTACCAGCAAATCTCTGATCAGCCCTGGCCAGGGACTTCCCTGTTACGGCCAATCGAGCACAGCGCAACATCAACCCCCAATACCGGGAGAGACGAAACCCCTCCTATCGCTCATTGCCTCCATGTGACTCGGGACTGTACCCAAAGACCACCGTTTTGCACGCCCTCATGGACGTGGTAAGGTGGAGATCAAAGCACAGTGGGAATCACACAAGACTCTATGACGATCTCGGGTCTACAGACTAACCTGTACAAGTGTCACCTGAGAACTGCCATCTGACGTGAGGTATAATACCATCTGGGAGTTCTCGGCGAGTCCGTCCAGTGTACCCAGTCTCCACTGAGCACCCGTACACCATCTCTGATGTCAAACACCAATGATATGGGATCATCCATCGCCCATCTCATGGGTCGAGAAGCGTATACGCTAGTCTACTCTGGTATATCGATGCCCCGTCTCGATACACCCACGACTAGGGACCTTGAAGGATGTACCTATGGACTACCATGTTCCCACTAGTATGATCTGCATCATAGTCCAGGTAGTCAAGTACACATCCTAAGGGCTTTACCAACATGTAACTATAAGACAGTTTAAAGAGACAAGTGTACATGTTAAGATAAAGAGCAACCAGATAGCATACTATCATATCGAGCAAGAAAGTCATCTCTATATATGTCCAAGCATCCAATATAATATACATCATCTGTACAATACTGGCCTCTAGGGCATACATACAACTAACAACTTCTACCTGTTTGCACGACTCCTTTGAGCCGTGGTAGGGTAGCAATCTAAGAACAGTGGGACACAATCGAGGCGAAGTAGTAGTGTCAAGTCTGCGGACTATGCTGTACTCATGTCACCTGGGAACTGTTAACTGACGACGGGTATAATACCAACCAACAGTTCCCTGCGAGTCCTGTCCGGTGTACCCGTAACCCAACGAGCACATGTATACTATCTCCAGTACGACGTACTGATGGCTGTGGGACAGACCATCTCCCCAACCGGGATGAGAAGCGTACACACTAGTCTACTCCGGAGTATCGATGCCCTGTCTCGATAATCCTGCGACTAGGGACCTGGAAAAGGATGTGCTTGTAGACTACCCAGCCCCCACTAGTGTGACTGCCATCACAACGCTGGTAGTCAAGCAAGATCCTAATGGCTCTATCAATACGAACATACATATTAAGATAGATAAAACCAAGTAGCATACAACCATGTTGCGCAAGACTGTTATATAACTGTGAATATCCCAAGCTTCCATTAAGTAATATACAAACTAGTATGATACAATAATGGCCCCTAGGGCATATACACTAATAGTTATATTGATGCGAGTCGATATGAGATTGGTATGGATGTGACCTGAGAGATAGGTATGTATATATGGATAATGATGAGAATAATGAGTGATATGTCATACGAGACGTTAGGTCCATACCCTCATTGTCATATTTTTTGATAGAATCCCTAATCGTTTAATGCCGTGATTGTTCACGTTCTTGCCTATTTTAAATTACCGCAATCAAGACGGTGTCGCTTGGTAGCTAGCCAGTTGAGTACGGGTCGATTCACAGGGAGATGGAATCTTTTTCTTTATGTTTTAACGAGTCAAATCTGATTAAATTGGGTTTTGTTTTAAGATTTACTAACGAGATAAAAGATGATAAAAGTCTTGCTAGGGTTAGGATTAGGTTAGTTCGAGTTAGGAATATCTCACCTCTATCAATGCCCTTTTTAATATCGGTGTTAAGGTAATTGGCAACAACGGGGATTAGCACGACTAGGAAGGAACTTGCAAGTATAAGCTAGGCTTTCCATGCTTAGTTTCTTCCTCTTAGTCCTTGTCCATCCGTTCTTGTCTCTTAGCCCTAACCTCCAATTAATTCAACCACAACAGGTCTAACTAAGGAATCACCGCTATCATATAGGATAGGGTGCCGTAGTGAGCGGATTGTGGTTCAATTTAAGGGAGTCCGAATTAAGGTGTTGGGCAAAGAAAAGAGTGAGAGAGATTTCTTTCTCTCAAACCTTCCTTCTCCTGCCCTAACAAGTGAGAAATTACTCACCCATAAAAAAGATAAAAAGAAATAAGATAGGTAGAAAGAAATTAGGTTAAGGAAATTTACAACTAGCTATTTGAGACCTTACATTGGCAAAGATCGTACTCAAGCATCATCGTTGTTTAAGGATAAAGAAAATAGAGAAAACAAAGGATGAACACAAATAAAAATAAACAACTAAATTAACATATAAAAATTGCAGAAATTAAATAAACAAGCAAGATAAATAAAAGAACTCCCTTTTTATTTTTATTAATCAACGCTCATAACTCACTACAATTTTCATAGAGAAAGAAAAACTACGGAATTAAATCCTAAAATCTAAACTAAAGAAAAGCACTTAAGAAAGGCACCCTAAAGGAGGCACACTTCATTTGGCTTTGAGCTCTCTTATTTATAGATAGGAAAACCCTAGGTTTACATTCTGATCCATACACGAAATTACAAAACTTCCCCAAGAGAGCCGAGTCAAAGCACTGACACTGCCACCGACATACGCAGAACGCGGCCGCGGAATCGCGGCAGAAGTGCCTAATTGGCCGCGGTTCCGCCGCCAATTGGTGGAATCGTGGGGCTATATTTTCAGGGTTTGTCCAGGTTACTTTTATCTTCTGTTTTATTCACTTGGTTTCTCAGAATCTTTTCAATTTCCTTCCAGATATCCGACAGTGTAGAATGATGTGGACTTTTGCCTTGAGCTCCGCGTTGAAGTCTTGGATCTTGTGCTGCCCTTGTTCTATGGGCAATGAAGTGCCTAATGATTTTCCATTTGTCCCTTGAACTGGTAGGCGGTATCATATGGATGGTTAGCGGAGATCAATATTCATCTGTTTTGGTCGTAGTCCGGCATTTGTTGCGACTTTTCATGAATTTCACTGTAAATAGCTGAGTATTAATTATATGTATGCCCTAGAGGCCATTACTATACATGAGATGTATATTGTAGTGGATGCTTAGATATATATAGGGAAGACTTTCTTGCTCGACATGATAGTATGCTATCTGGTTACTCTTTACCTTAACGTATACACTGATCGTCTCTCTGTTACAAGTTGGTAAAGCCCTTACGATGCGTACTTGACTACCTGGACTATGATGCAGATCATACTAGTGGGGACAGAGTAGTCTATAAGTACATCCTTTAATGTCCCTAGTCGTGGATGTATCGAGACGGGGTATCGATATACCAAAGTAGACTAGTATATACCTTCTCGACCCATATAGATGGGCGATGGATGATCCCATATCCATTGGTGTTGTTAGCTATATGTATGCCCTAGAGGCCATTACTGTACATACGATGTATATTGTAATGGATGCTTGGACATATATAGGGAGGACTTTCTTGCTCGACATGATAGTATGCTATCTGGTTTCTCTTTATCTTGACATGTACTCTGATTATCTCTATGTTACATGTTGATAAAGCCCTTAGGATATGTACTCGACTACTGGGACTATGATGAGATCATACTAGTAGGGCCACGGTAGTCGGCGAGTACATCCTATAACTGTTCCTAGTCGAGGGTGTATCGAGACAGGGCATCGATACACCAGATTAGACTAGCGTATACGCATCTTGACCCACATGATGGGCGATGGATGATCCCATATCCATCGGTGTTTGACATCAAGGATGGTGTACGGGTGCTCAGTGGAGACTGGGTACACTGGACGGACTCGCCAAGAACTCCCAGATGGTATTATACCTCACGTCAGATGGCAGTTCTCCGGTGACACAGGTACAGAGTAGTCTATTGACCTGAGATCGTCATAGAGTCTTGTGTGATTCCCACTTTGCTTTGATTTCCATCTTACCATGTCCAAGAGGGCGTGCAAAAAGGTGGCTTTTGGGTACAGTCCCGAATCACATGGAGGCAATGAGCGATAGGAAAGGATTCGTCTCTCCCGGTATAGGGAGTTTGTTAGAGATAGTGCCCTCAGAGTCAATTATTGGATCACAGGCACGTGATTGCAATGATTGAGGGAGGACCTATGCCGGTAGGACAGTCTTGCTCGAGATGATAGTATGCTATCTGGTTTATCTTTATCATCATGTACTGGTTTAGGTGACCTTACGAGTCGCTATTGCACGTTGATAGAGCCCCTAGGATTCTTTCTTGACTACCAGCAGTATGAGGGCGATCATATAAGTGAGAGCTGGAGTCTATAAGCACATCCTTAAAAGGTCCCTAATCGTGAGAGTTTCGAGACAGGGCATCGATACTCCGGAGTAGACTAGTGTATACAGTCGAGACCCCGACGAGGGGCGGTGGCCGGTCTCACAAGCCACTGGTGTCAGTTGGTTCACCTAAGATGTATACAGGTGCTTATTGGGTTATGAGTACACCGGACAGGACTCGCCGGGAACCTGCTAGTTGGTATTATACGTGACGTCAGATAGCAGTTCCCTGGTAACATGTGTACAGGTTAGTTTATCGACCTGAGATCGTCATTTGTCTTGTGTGAGTTCGCACTGTGCTTTGATTACTACCCTACCACGGCTCAAAGGAGTCGTGCAAACATGTTTTAGTTGGGTACAGTCCCGAGCCACATGGAGGCAATGAGCGGATCTGCAGGGGTTCGTCTCTCCCGGTATTGGTGGTGAGGTCGCGCTGTGTCTAGGAAAGCCGGAACATGAAAAGTCCTTGGCCAAGGCAGGAGATTTGCTGGTAGGTATTCCAGTAGTATCTCAGGGTGTTCTGGGCTACACTCCGACACGACTTATACCGCTATTGGGGGTCTGACTTTTACCAACCCCCTAGGCCCGCCATGCGATACTCATAGACGAATGGACCGGACTGTACGGATATTGTCACTGACAGGCTCTGTAGGGTGTCAGGATGAGTTCGCTCATCGCTGTCCCTTTTAGTCGGTATCTGGTAGCCCGTTATGTATTGGCTTATACCTCTGACGTGCTAGTGGTTAAATTCACAGCCATAGTATTGACGAGTCATTAGAGTCCACCACACTCAGTTACTCAGGTTTCGGGCGAAACGCTGTAGAGGCCGTATGGAGATATGGCAGGGTTCGATCAGATACATGCGGTATTGCACGGATCGTGATCGGACGGTTTTTACTAGCCGGCTTTGGCTTAAGCCGGATCCTAGTATTAGATAGTGTAGTTTTGTCTTTTTGCATTTGTGTTCAGTGGGAATACAAATGCGGGCATGTATTTGCAGTTGCGGGGTTTTCCTGTAGTTTATTACGGGATCAGTTTTCTGGAGTTGCCAGTTTGCATTCCGTTCCGGCCGGTTTTCTTTCATTCCTTCACGGCCGGACCTTTTGATGGAGGGGGTTATTTGCACATTTGCAAATAACATTTTGTGGAGGGCTTTCATGCTTTTGTGAAGCATCATGAGTGTTCTTTCATGATGAGATTCCATTTGAATCAATCACTTGCATTTATGAGATGAGATTTTGTTGTGACCATTTTTCTTATTCTTTCTTGCATTTCTCCTCTTGGATTTATTCTTTCCTTTTTTGTCCCTCCTCAATGATTAGTGGCCGGCCACATTTTTTTGGTGAGATGGGAGTGGCATTACTTGTGAGTGATTTGCTTTTCTTTTGGGCATGTGGCTATTAATTTCCATTCATGCTTTTCGTGGCGCCCACATTCAATGTGATGATAAATTTATTTCCTAAGGTTGCATGAGCTAATTGATTTGCTCAGGGGCTGTTTTGCATTCCGAGAGAATTGATTTTCCTTTTTCCTAAGCCAAATCACCACTTGCAATATTTGACAGAGCACCAAATTGTTTTTGGCAGAGCTCATTTTTAGATCAAGCTCAAATTCCAGCAAGCTTTCATCCATGGAGATATTCTTGTGCTCAAATTCTTTTATCAAATGGCAACTTCAACCCCTAGAGACAAAGCCACTGCACTACACTTACAGCATATCTTGGACGCGTCGGCTAGCCAACTTCGCGCCCGAGTTGCCTCGGTAAAGAGGTGGGAGCCCGTAAAAGACTTTGGCGATGTGGTGCCCGTTTCGACGAGGACGTGACGGACGGAGATTCCGCGGGAGATCGGAGTGGAGACGAAGACCGAAGGACACGGATCGCTTGGTATACTTCTCTACCCATCTTTTTCTTTGCTAGTTGCTAGGTTAATGGCCCATCCGGGTGAAAAGTGCGCGGTGGTGCCGGTTGCAAGTTTTGCAAAGTTTTTGTTTCCGCGTTTCCGGCGTCGGATCGACGGCCGGGGCGTCCCCGCGGACTTACATTGGTATCAGAGCCACGCCATTAACCATGCCTAGCTTGCTCTAGTGTGTTTGAAACCCGATCGAACAAAATCCCCAAAAACCGTATTTTCAATGCATAGTGTTTTCTGTCGAAATTTTTTTCTGCTCCAAAAATTTTTCAGGTCATTGCAGAAAGACATGCAAGAAATTCTAAGAATTCTGGGAAAATACGATTCACTGATTCCTTACTATGACCGTGGAAACGCGGCCAAACCCTTGGTTTGGCCGCGGTTCCGCGGTGGGTAAGTGGAATCGTTGAACCATCTTTTTCCAGTGGGCTTTTGAATAGGGAATAGGGGTTTTAGGATATTATTTTTGAGCCCAGATTTTCTGTAAGTGCTACAGTACTGCTTGGGGCCCACTTGATAGAATTTGTTCGATCGGATATTTTAAACATGCCAGTTCACAGTATTTACATTATATCTGCGACCGTGAATGTCACTCGATCGGTAAATCCAGTCTATTTGCTATAGCCCTTTTAGACGGATTTGCGAACGTGACATTCACGTTGATGTTCTGTGTTTTGCTGTGTTGTTGCAGATCGGTCATGGGGGATAGCCTGGATGCAATGTTAGTACAGTTTTGTTTTATATGTACATTTGATATTGCGGGGCGAGCGTCCGATATGTGGACTGCCGTCACTGCCTGTTTGTATTATTCTTTTGGGCACGACCAGGTTGCGGTCGATGTACCCGTTGTATGTATATCTTACTTTCTGTACTAGGATTACCCCGCGGAGGGGTGCACGGATAGCCGGGTTCTAGAGGGCAATGAACCCGCATCTCATGGCATTGAGACGGAGGGGGTTTCACTCTAGAATTGGCGGGCTATTCGCCGCACTCGTAGGGGGTATAGGTTGACCCAGGAGGGGTGCCCAAGTTACCGGATTCCGTGAAGTGCTGGGTGGTCCATTCACGTTGCTGAAGGGGGCTGCCTCGCTTCAGGTTTTGGCGGGTAACTTGCCGCGCTCGTAGGGGTCGAGGTTTTCATTACACAGGCTATCCACACGACCAGGGGAACGTCGGGTTTCAGTAGCGGCTCTGTGAAACCCGGGGATCCCCGATATCTGTATTGTTCTGTGTTGCTGTACATTTCTGTGCTGTTGCATTTTATCATGCCTTGAGCGAAAATTATATATTATATATATACTAGTAGATGTTGTATATGTTTTTCATCCGTGCTAGTCCAGTCCCCGCTCTGTCGTTAGTTAGCTAACCTAACGGGTGATGACGGGACCCAGTGGCGAATGCGGATGGCATATACGTACGTCAGTATATTTTCGTTCTTTGTGGTGTGATCAATTGATGGGACTGCGTTGATTCGGATCAATGCAAGCTAAACAAACTTATTTTGATGTTGTTGGAACACTTTTTCAAAAAGCTGTTATTGCAAGGGCGTTCTCTTTTGTTTTGCACAGTGGTATTCAGTTGGAATATCCTGCTCCTCAGTCGACGAGGCAAGGGCCGAGATCCCTTCACCGGGAGTGACCCCTTGGACAAAAGTTTCCGTCAGGGCAATAACTTCACTATAGCCGATTACTGTTGCATTGCACCGTGGTATTTAGTTGGAATATCCTGCACCTCATTCTACGGGGAAAGTGCCGAGATCCCTTCACCGGGAGTGACCTCTTTAGCGAAGGTTTTCGTCACTATATTTTTCTAAAAAGCTATCCGTTCCTTCAACGATATCAAGTTCTTTACGTTAAAGGTTTTCGCCAGAAACCATTCGTAGCCCTCCATCATTTCAGTTAAATATTCGGTAGTATTCAAGCTATGTATTTTGACCTCACGCCAAGGCATAGTGTTTGGTAGCTGCCGGGTATTTATCTGTTGCATAGATAGATGCGTTGGTTTGGGACAGTCGTACTACTATTTTGGCCTATGTCAAGGGTATGTACGGGTGGGTTCAAACTAACCTGGACAATGATGGGTAGAACTTGACATGTGACTTATGATATTTTGACCTCACGCCAAGGTCATAAGAGCATGGGGCAAAAATCCACATCGGGAGTTTCAAAAGAACTGAAACTTGCCAGATATGCGCATACCTTCTGGAGTGTGATAAGGTGAGCGGATTCTGTCACGTTATCATGCGATGAGAGTTGGATCCCGATTCCCACTGATGAGTTGGTTTACTCCTCGGGTGATCCCTGCTAATTCTTCTTTAAGGTTTGGGGAAGAATTTGACGTTACAGTGGGAGGTTTCCAGATTAGATAAAGTGATAACCATTCTAATCCAGGTTAGAGTGCACGCTGAGTGTTTCTTTTCTCTCTCTCTTTGGCAGCGACCATTGACCCGACCCTAGACTATGACTCAGTGACCAAGTTAACCGAACCTTCTTAACATAGGCTTTTGGATTGTCAGAGTTGCAGACCTCATTGCCACTCCTACTTTTACCCTTTTCTCCAGGACACCCCGTATTACTACGAACGTCCACTTCCATTGGAAAAAACCATCCTATGGTTATATACGAACTCAAAGGAATTTATTCGAGGATGGTTTCTGGTTCTGGAGAAAACGAATAGGACTATTCAGTTGTCTTTTCCTTTTACCTTCTTTCAGGTTGCGAGTACTCCTTGGTTTAGGAGATAGTACACCTATTATGCAAATTGGATAGTCTTCTTCCAGACCTTAGGCTGGTGCCGACCGATAGGGAATGAAGAAAGCCAATTAGCCTAAACGGTGTACAGAAGGTAATATGTTAAGACAAAGCAAGGGATTAGTAAGAGGGCAAAGTAAATTGCGACTAATATTCACGACCAAACCAAATATTTCTTCGCCAATCCTAAATCACCTTTGTATTTCTCCAGGACACTCCGTATCACTACGAAGATCCCAGTTTATTGGATAATCCATCGTATGGTTATATACGAACTCGAAAGGAACTTGTTCCACTTCGGGGATGGATCCTGGTTCAGGAGAAATAGGAATAAAGTTCATTCAGGTGTCTTTTATCTTCACCTTCTCTCGCATTGCGAGTGCTCCTAGGATTAGAAGTAGTACACCCATTATGCTTATTGGATATTCTTCTTCCAAACCATAGGCTGGTGCCGAACGGTAGGGAAGGAAGAAAACCATTTGGCCTAAAGGGGTGTACAGAAGGTAATGACTAAAGACATAAAAAGGGATTTGGAGAGGTGGCAAAGAATTATACGGTTACAGTCGTGAATCTGGATAATGGAAGAGGCATTACTATGAATACCAGGATACCCCAACGAAACATTTCAATGTTTCAGTTTCACTGTGTACTGTTAAAAGAAAACTGATTTCCCAATCAGACACTTGCTCCAGGGTATGTATTTACCAGGTTGGATTCTCACATCTGTATGGTTTTACAGATGATGAGTGGGAGTAAGTTGTTGGGAATTAGGTGACCATCCTCATTATATCGGGATTCGTTGTAATTGGTGATATTTGAGGAAGTCCTGGGTTGTTTGCCGGTCGGCAAATATTTGGTTTTGAATATCCGTTGTTATGCACCAATTTCAAATTGATATATCTGTACGTCTATTTTTCATAGAGTGAGATATACCTTTTTGAAATTATGTCTATGACATTTACCTATATCAGTGGATGGTTAGGTAAGGAGCATTGAACAGCGGTGTAATTCTTCTTAACCAAAAGTACAGTTTTCAACCTACGGCACACAGTGAATGAGTCACTAGACTCAGGGGACTTATACAGAGTATTGTATATTGTCCAGTGTCCATTACGACAGAGGGGTTGGTCCTCGTACTATATTCGGTTTACTTATGACTTCTCTGAATTTTAGACAGGTGTTTCGTAGAAACACAGGGTCCGAATTTTGAGAAGTTATAGGTATATGAATAAAGTAGAGAACCAGGTATCGCAAGTATCAGGATTCTTCCAGGTAATCGAAGATGTAGATACTTGTATATGGCATTCAGATGATAGTAATGTTTAAGAGAACTTGCTTCTCTTTCAGGTTACTCATAATTGGAAGCACTCCTAAGTTGAGTAACGCTGATCGGCCTCCTTCCATTTAGTAGACATGCACTGGTGACAGCTGCATGATTTGAATCTGGTTCAATTAAATCAGTGCCTCTATTTCTTGGATATAGAACAGTTCATATATTGACATTGTTAAGGTACGAGGAGTTGTCCGGCTTATGCTTAAAACCAGAATCCGGATAACTCAAGGCACGTTTCTGTAATGGCTGTTTGTGGGTTGACCCGGGCTATGACGAGGGTTGACTTTCTACCATCTGGAAGATCAATAGTGATATTGTTCTTGACTCGCCACAGTTTTAATAAAAATGGACTTTTTCAGAAAACAGTAGTGGGAGTATGGTAGAACTGGAAGTGATTCCAAAACCACAAACGATTACTGAAGATTTGATAAGAACCTAAACATTCAATCTGGTTTGACATTCCACTGGCCACTCCGCAGATATGGTGGGTAACCTCTGGCACTCGAGAGGTACTTCGGTATGCTCAAGGACGGTGGCAGGGAGGTTCTTGTTTACCCAGACTTGCCATTGCTGTTGTTCCAGACTGTGAGACCCGGCAGAAGGATGAGTATAGCGTCGTTCTAAACTGGCTTTCGAAGTGCACGTCTATATGACTCTGCCAGAGGGTTGTCGTAGTCAGTGGGAGCAGCGGAACCAATGGTGGACATCAGGCTTATGTCTATTTATAGACTAGAGCAGATATTGCGGAGATAGATCATCTATTTCTGATGTGACAGTCATAGGTTTAACTTCATCAGAATAGGGGATGGATCTGTTAAGAAGGTAGTAGAGTGTGATGTCCTGGTATTTGATGACATACACAGAGTAGGAAGTGATATTCCTATACTACGATCGGTTATACTTTGGTCGTCACACAGTAGTTTCTCCACATAGGAATTGGATATTATATCAGACATTTTGGTTACTAGATCTATGGTTTTAGATCTATTTTTGGGTGGTTTCCCAATCTGGGTACTTTGACCGCATTCTATGAGTATTTAGAATGGACGACTCCTGGCACGGTAGTATACCTGCAGGAGATGGAGTCACCCTCTCTAAAGGTGTCTTACAGACTAAAGGGGAGAGGGATGTGCATGATTGGCAGATCACTTGCTTAGGCAATTGAGTCAATCATGAGATGTCAAGTACCACACCAGATGTTGTTCTTGCAGTAGATGCAATAAGTTGATATTAATCCAATCCTGGAGAAACAATCGGAAGCAGCTTTAGAACATAAGTTGATGTTCTATGGAATTGATAACGGCAGCCTCCTTTAGGAGACGGTTGTAATTCCAGGCTTCCAAGGTGACCTTGATGGCAGAGTGGCTGTCAGAGTTATAGTTTTCCCTCTGACGAGGGGCAGTATTTTGGACAGGTGGTCCAGGTGGATACTGAGGGAAGGCATGGCGCAGGATACCGATTAAGTTCAGTTGACGATACAGTCTAAGAAGTTTGGATTTGGAGTTCATTTCTGAACTAGGTCCCGTCAGACATCCAGACATTCTAAGACAGGTATTGCTCATTTCGGGAGATGGCTTTCTCCGCGAACTTGAGATATAGAAAGACATAGAAAGAAACATCAAAGCGGATCCACTCACTGAGGCAATTCCTCGAACGCAATAGTTTCGCAAACGAGCTTTGTGAGACTGACCAGTAGAGGAGTTGGGTGTTCGGTATCACACGGGCTGTGAGTATGCGATATCGCAATAATTAGCCTTGAGTGCAAGTGGGGGATTGTTAGAGATAGTGCCCTCAGAGTCAATTATTGGATCACAGGCACGTGATTGTAATGATTGAGGGAGGACCTATGCCGGTAGGACAGTCTTACTCGAGATGATAGTATGCTATCTGGTTTATCTTTATCATCGTGTACTGGTTTAGGTGACCTTACGAGTCGCTATTGCACGTTGATAGAGCCCCTAGGATTCTTGCTTGACTACCAGCAGTATGAGGGCGATCATATAAGTGAGAGCTGGAGTCTATAAGCACATCCTTAAAAGGTCCCTAGTCGTGAGAGTTTCGAGACAGGGCATCGATACTCCGGAGTAGACTAGTGTATACAGTCGAGACCCCGACGAGGGGCGGTGCCCGATCTCACAAGCCACTGGTGTCAGTTAGTTCACCTAAGATGTATACAGGTGCTCATTGGGTTGTGAGTACACCGGACAGGACTCGCCGGGAACCTGCTAGTTGGTATTTTACCTGACATCAGATAGCAGTTCCCTGTTGACATGTGTACAGGTTAGTTCATCGACCTGAGATCGTCATTTGTCTCGTATGAGTTCCCACTGTGCTTTGATTACTACCCTACCACGGCTCAAAGGAGTCGTGCAAACAGGTTTTAGTTGGGTACAGTCCCGAGCCACATGGAGGCAGTGAGCGGATCTGCAGGGCTTCGTCTCTCCCGGTATTGGGGGTGAGGTCGCGCTGTGTCTAGGAGAGCCGGAACATGAAAAGTCCTTGGCCAAGGCAGGAGATTTGCTGGTAGGTATTCCAGTAGTATCTCAGGGTGTTCTGGGCTACACTCCGACACGACTTGTACCGCTATTGGGGGTCTGACTTTTACCAACCCCCTAGGCCCGCCATGCGATACTCATAGAAGAATGGACCGGACTGTACGGATATTGTCACTGACAGGCTCAATAGGGTGTCAGGATGAGTTCGCTCATTGATGTCCCTTTTAGTCTGTATCTGGTAGCCCGTTACGTATTGGCTTATACCTCTGACGTGCTAGTGGTTAAATCCACAGCCATAGTATTGACGAGTCTTTAGAGTCCACCACACTCAGTTACTCAGGTTTCGGGCGAAACGCTTTAGAGGCCGTATGGAGATATGGCAGGGTTCGATCAGATACGTGCGGTATTGCACGGATCGTGATCGGACGGTTTTTACTAGCCGGCTTTGGCTTAAGCCGGATCTTAGTATTACATAGTGTAGTTTTGTCTCTTTGCATTTGTGTTCAGTGGGAATACAAATGCGGGCATGTATTTGCAGTTGCGGGATTTTCCTGTAGTTTATTACGGGATCGGTTTTCTGGAGTTGCCAGTTTGCATTCCGTTCCGGCCGGTTTTCTTTCATTCCTTCACGGCCGGACCTTTTGATGGAGGGGGTTATTTGCACATTTGCAAATAACATTTTGTGGAGGGCTTTCATGCTTTTGTGAGGCATCATGAGTGTTCTTTCATGATGAGAATCCATTTGAATCAATCACTTGCATTTATGAGATGAGATTTTGTTGTGACTATTTTTCTTATTCTTTCTTGCATTTCTCCTCTTGGATTTATTCTTTCCTTTTTTGCCCCTCCTCATTGATTAGTGGCCGGCCACATTTTTTTGGTGAGATGGGAGTCGCATTACTTGTGAGTGATTTGCTTTTCTTTTGGGCTTGTGGCAGTTAATTTCCAATCATGCTTTTCGTGGCCCCCACATTCAATGTGATGATAAATTTATTTCCTAAGGTTGCATGAGCTAATTGATTTGCTCAGGGGCTGTTTTGCATTCCCAGAGAATTGATTTTCCTTTTTCCTAAGCCAAATCACCACTTGCAATATTTGACAGAGCACCAAATTGTTTTTGGCAGAGCTCATTTTTAGAGCAAGCTCAAATTCCAGCAAGCTTTCATCCATGGAGATATTCTTGTGCTCAAATTCTTTTATCAAATGGCAACTTCAACCCCTAGAGACAAAGCCACTACACTACACCTACAGCATATCTTGGACGCGTCGGCTAGCCAACTTCGCGCCCGAGTTGCCTCGGTAAAGAGGTGGGAGCCCGTAAAAGACTTTGGCGATGTGGTGCCCGTTTCGACGAGGACGTGACGGACGGAGATTCCGCGGGAGATCGGAGTGGAGACGAAGACCGAAGGACACGGATCGCTTGGTATACTTCTCTACCCATCTTTTTCTTTGCTAGTTGCTAGGTTAATGGCCCGATCCGGGTGAAAAGTGCGCGGTGGTGCCGGTTGCAAGTTTTGCAAAGTTTTTGTTTCCGCGTTTCCGGCTTCGGATCGACGGCCGGGGCGCCCCCGCGGACTTACAGAGTTGATGTTGTGCTGTGTTCGATTGGCTATAACTGGAAATCCCGGGCCAGGGTTGCTGAGATTTACTGATAAGTGTTATCAGTAGTTTTTCGAACTGTTATAGACCTCATATCGGCACGACTTATCAAGCTACTGGGGTCTGACGTTTACCACCCCTAGGCGAGATTTGCGACGTATCTGACGACGAGACCGGACTGTACGGGAGTGTTACTGATTGGATTCACAGGAGAATGTAAAGGCTTGCTTATGGATCTTCTGATCGCTCAATACCTGGGTAGCTGTTAAGTTTAGCTGACCGCTTGCAGCTTATGGGTGTTTGATATGATCATCATCTACTGCCGGCGTATTGACGATTCTTTAGAGTCTTACATAGTGGTTTCTTGAATCAGGAAAAACGGAGTAGGAGCTCATATGTGATATATGCGGGACCGAGGATAATGCGATATGAGATACCGTATTCTATTCTCGCGATATTTGATATCAGCCGGGTCATCGGATCAAGTGTTGATTCGATGAATCGATAAATGAGATATTAGTCGGTTATATGCGATATAGCCGGATTGTCGGATCAAGTGTTGATTTGATTATTTAATGTATAATAATATATATGATATATTAAATTTAATTAACTAATATTAGCTCACTAAAAGATTCTTTTTCTCATTCGGGTAATACATTGATATTGTAGGATGTTTTTCGTCACCCCATTGAGATGGGATTACGCGTACGCTTGTCAAGCGTACTACAGATTCCCTCGGCCTAGGGTAGGCTGGGTTTAATGATTATGGGGATCCGAATCTCCGGCAGCCGCGGACTAAGCTACCGTTAATTACCCCTCGCCTTTGGGGCGAGCGAACCTCCGATTAACGAGTTAAACTGGTCATGCGAACTCAATGTGCGGTGTGCGTGTGTTTGTTTTAAAAGGGGGGTTTTGGATATATCGGGAGCCACGCAGAGTTTTAACGGGGGTCCCGCTATCGGGATAGCGTGCTGGGGGTCAAGGGGGCCAACAGCCCCCTTGCGGGGTGCGGGGCAGCGCCCCGTTAGAAATTTTTTTTCTAACAGGGACAGTGTCGTGGAGTATGTGTATGTGTACATTTGTATCCATATGTATATATATACATGTATATATAAATAAAGGGGAAAAATACATCCAAAGGATGCGTGGGGCCAGCGCCTAGGCACTTGAGCGCAAGCGCGCCACGTGTCGGCACGTGGGCGTTTTGCGCTCGAGCGCAGAGTGCTGGAGCGCAACGCGCCACGTGTCGGCACGTGGGAGCTTTGCGCTCGGACGCTGGGCGCTTGAGCGCAAGCGTGCCACGCGTCGGCACGTGGGCGCTTTGCGCTCGAGCGCAGAGTACTGGAGCGCAACGCGCCACATGTCGGCATATGGGCGCTTTGCGCTCAGACGCTGAGCGCTTGGGCGCAAATGCGCCACGTGTCGGCACGTGGGTGACTTGCGCTCGAGCGCTTGCGCTAGAGCGCAAGCGCGCCACGTGTCGGCTTCGGGGTGACTTGCGCTCGAGCGCTTGCGCTGGAGCGCAAGAGCGCCACGTGTCGGCACGGGGGCGACTTACGCTCGAGCGCTTGCGCTGGAGCGCAAGCGCGCCACGTGTCGGCACGTGGGCGCTCTGCGCTTGAGCGCCGGCCAGAAAAAGAGGCTTTTAGCCTAAAAAGATTTCTCTGAAGAGAAATCAGAGAGGAGTTAGACTCCTAAGTGTATTCTTTTCTTTCTTTTTTTTGGGTTAAGTGAAAGGGGTTCTTCTTCTTCCTCCTCTGTTAGCTGGATCATGAAGATCAATAAATGTGAGATCTCAAAATCTCTCCTTTTGGGGATCTGAAGACAGATCCAAGTTCCCCTTTGTGGGTTTTGTGGTGAAAAACTATTTCGTTTTTGAAAAAGAAGAGTAAAACTCTTGATTTAATTCAAAAGAAAGAAGAAGGTTTTGGAACCTTGAAGAAGAAAGAAAGATCTCAGATCTCAAACTTTTTTGGAGAGAGAAAAAAAAGTTGTTGAGATATTTCATTATCTTTGCCTTTATAGGCTATACACTTTACACATAGACCCTTGGGCTTCACAAAATGGCATTTTGCCTATCCCATAGCTCATGTGCCATTTCTTTTTGCACATAAGCCATGGGCTTTACAAAAATTTGGCTTTTTGCCTATTTTTCTTACATTTATCCATAAAATAAACAAAAAGAAATGCAACAAAATTATTTATTACAAAATTTTTATCTCTACAAAATGGCATTTTGCCTATCCCATGGATTTTGGTTTTTGTTTGGCATCTGCATTGCTGCACTGGAATAATGCCAGGAGCAACTCATCATTTGCCCCGGGAGGATTTGGGATTATTTTATGCCCGTGGATTGTATACGGTTTTGCAGGATGTATGATCCAGACCGTAGGGCCAAAAAAATTTCAGGGCTTTGTTGGCGTCTGCATCGCTGGACTGGAATGTGGTACCAGGAGCGACTCATCATTCGCCGTTGGGGTATGGGATTTGGAATTTGGTTGGCGTCTGCATCGCTACGCTGGAATATAGTGCCAGGAGCGACTCATCATTCGCCACTTTGGGGTCGGGGACTTGGGATTTGGATCTTGTTTGGCATCAACATTGCTGCACTGGAATAATGCCAGGAGCAACTCATCATTTGCCTTGGGAGGACTTGGGATTTGGGTTTTTGGTCGGCATCAGCACCGCTAACACTGAAGCGAAATGCCAGGAGCGACTCATCATTTGCCGTTGCCCGTTGGGGAAAGATGGCTTAGGAGACAGGTTTAGGTCCCTATCACCTAAGACTTTACAATTTTATGAGCCGTGAGGGTCTCATAAAAGCATTTTCTCCCTACGAGTCGAGAGGATCTCGCAGGTGTATGTTCTCCTTAGGAATCGTGAGGATTTCTAAGTGTGTTGCTCCTTTGTGAGTCGTAAGGATCTCACGCAGGGGTTTTCTCCTCACAAGGTCGAGAGGACTTTGCAAGTGTATTCATCTCTTTTCACGAGTTTGTGCCCTTTCGGGTTTTCACAAACTCGCGGTAGTCCTGCTGTTTTTACACACGGAGCCCTTTCGGGTTTTCGTCCGTGCCCGTTTTGCTTGTGGACATACCGTTTATTTTTTATTTCTTTTATTTTAATTTTTATTTTTTTTTCTTTTTCTTTTTTTGACGCTGGTGGGATTTTAGAAGTAGTCTCACCGGCAGGATTTGGGAGAGATAGGGGTCATTCATGCCCGTGGATTGTATACGGTTTTGCAGGATGTATGAACCAGACCGTAGGGCTGATGTGCTCAATTCGCCTGCGACTTGGAGCATTCACGTGTAGTATTTCTTGAGATATCGGCCATTGATGGGTGGCATGGGCCTTTCTCCCTCGGCACTTATTAGTTGGTAGAATCCCCCGTCAAACACTTTCTCGATGACGTATGGTCCTTCCCAGTTTGGCTCGAATTTCACCTTGGCATGTCGATTGGGGATAATCGGTCTTTTGAGGACCAACACCAATTCACCTTTCTTGAAAGCGCGGAGATGGGTTATCTTGTCATAGGCCCGTGACATTTGGGCTCGGTATAGCTCCAGATTTTGCTGCACCGCGAGCCTCTTTTCTTCGAGGGCATCGAGTTCTTCAAGTCGAAGGAGCACGTTTTCTTCCTCCGTCAACTCATGTTGGACGGCCATTCTTAAGCTTGGAACTTCAACTTCGAGGGGGAGGACTGCCTCCACTCCGAAGAGCAATGAGTATGGAGTGGACTGAGTTGGAGTACGGTGTGTGGTACGATATGCCCACAACGCCTCGTGAAGTTTGAGATTCCAGTCTCTCTTGTTGGCTGAAGCATTTTTCCTCAGGAGCTTGCATAGAGTCTTATTGAAGGCTTCGGCTAGCCCATTGGCTCTTGGATTATAGATGGAGGAATATCTCCAGTCTATCTTGTGCTGGGTAGCGAACTTTGAGACATTGAAGCTCTTGAAAGAAGGCCCATTGTCGGAAATGATTCTTCTTGGTGTACCGAAACGGTATAGAATATTATGCTGGAAGAATGTCGGAATATCTTTTGTCTTGACTTCTTTTAGCGGGACAGCTTCAGCCCATCTGGAGAAGTAGTCTGTCGTGGCCAGTATGAACCGGTGGCCTTTAGATGACGGAGGATCAATTGGGCCGACAATGTCGGTGCCCCAGACTTCGAAGGGCCACGACGCCACCGTAGGATGCAACGGATTGGGATGCTTGTGAATGAAATCACCATGGATTTGGCAGGTCTGACATTTCTTTGCATGCTCTCCGCAATCTCGTATCATGGTGGGCCAGTAATACCCAAGCCGTTTGATTTGAAGTCACATCTTGGGGCCAGATTGGTGAGCACCGCAAACGCCCGAGTGAACATCTTTCATGACCTTTTGGGCTTCGGCCAATGACAGACACCTGAGCCAGAGTTGGTCATATGACCTGCGGTATAACGTGTTATTTACAAACACGTATCGGAGAGCTCTTTTCTTCAGCTGAGTCCTCGCAGATTTTTCTTCGGGCAGCTTGTCGTATCGGAAGTACTCTATGAAGGGTTCTCTCCAATCGGGCTCGTCTTGGATGATCGAAGCTTCTTCGGCAGGGCTGCTTTTCTGTTCCGCGCTTTCCTCTTCCCGTAGAGAGAATGGGGGTAGAATTTGTCGGCTCCTAAGTGTGATCAGAATTTCGTCCATGTCAGGATCAGCCAGCTCCTTGGCTAGGCGAGCGAGTATGTCAGCCTTTCCGTTCAACGCTCTAGGGACTCTTGTTAGTTCAATGTGAGTGAACCTTTTCATGAGTTCCACCACTCGTCCTCCGTACCGAGCTAACTCGAGTTTGTATATCTTATAGTCGCCGCTTACTTGGTTGACGACAAGCTGGGAGTCAACGTAAACCCGTAGCCGAAGAATTTCCATTTCTATGGCGAGCTCCAAACCAGCTATCAGAGCTTCATACTCAGCCTCATTGTTTGTGCGAGGCTCGGTGAGAGCAAAAGAACGCCGTAGGGTCCTCATTGATGGCGTGATGAATACTAATCCTATCCCTGCTTTCATCTCCGGGACACTTGATTTACTGGAGGTCCTTATCGATGAGGCCCCATCGAAGTAGAGCTCCCAACATGGCTCGTCACTCTCTAGGTGTAGCACTTGTTCGTCGGGTAACTCGCAATTGAGTGGCGACGCTTCTGGTATGGGATGAGCAGCGAGAAAGTCTGCAAGAGCTTGCCTTTTTACTGCTTTCTGAGGGAATAAACTATGTCAAACTCAAGTAGCATGACAACCCATCTTGCCATTCTGCCTGCTAGGCTTGCTTTGGTCATCAAGTGTTTGAGCGGGTCGACCTTGGAGATCAGCATAACCCGATGAGCGAGCAAATAGTGCCTCAGCTTCTTCACAGCAAATATTAGAGCCAGGCATTGCTTTTCGATTGGGGAGTAGTTGTGTTCCGCCCCGACTAGAGTTCGACTGAGGTAGTAGAGGGCATTTTCTTTTCCCTCCTCGTTATTCTGGGCAAGGAGCGCACCGAGTGACTCGTCCAGCGCGGCAGTGTAGAGAATCAGCGGTTTATTTGGAATGGGAGCGGCCAACACTGGAGGGTGCAATAAGTATTGTTTGTTGCTTTCGAACGCTGCTTGACATTCGGCATCCCAGATAAAAGGAGCTCCTTTCTTCATGAGCTTTGAGAAGGGCTTACATTTCCCCGATAAATTTGATATAAACCTCCTTATATAAGCAAGCTTGCCTTGAAAAGATCTTAGCTGCGTCAGACTTTTCGGAGGGGGCATCTCTATGATGGCCTTTATCTTTGATGGGTCAACTTCGATCCCTCGATGCCGGACTATAAAACCCAGGAATTTTCCCGATGACACTCCAAAAGCACATTTCAGAGGATTCATCTTCAGATCGTATTCCCTCAGTCTGGTGAGAACGGTCCTAAGATCTTGGATGTGGTCAGCCTTGGCTTTAGTTTTGACGACCAGATCATCAACATAGCATTCAACGACTTTATGGATTAGGTCTTTAAAGATATTAGTCATTGCCCTTTGATATGTAGCACCTGCGTTCTTCAGTCCGAACGGCATTACCTTGTATTAATATATTCCGATCGGGGTTCGAAATGCTGTGTGCTTCTCATCCTCAGGCGACATCTTGATCTGATTATATCCAGACGAGCCATCTATAAAGGTGAACAACTCATAATTTAAGGTGTCATCGACCATCATTTCCATGACCGGTAGCGGGAAGTCGTCTTTAGGACATGCCTTGTTAAGGTCCCTGAAATCGACACAAACTCGGATCTGCCCATTTTTCTTCTTCACTGGGACTATCCATGCGATCCAGTCCGCGTATTTCTCTTCCCTGATGAAGCCGGCATCGATGAGCTTCTTAGTTTCCTCGATGACCTTTACTTCTAGTTCCCTTCTCATTCTTCGAGGATCTTGTTTGACTGGCTTAGCATCAGGAGATATAGCCAACTTATGTACGGCCACTTCAGGGGAAAGGCCAGGCATTTCTTTGTATGTCCACGCGAAGCAGTCGACGAACTCATGCAGCAGGGCAATTATCTGCTCTTTCATTTCCTCCGACAAGAGTGAGCTGATATAGGTCGGCCTTGGATTATCGGGCGTTCCAAAGTCAATCTCGGTTAGCTCATCAAAGGTTGCTTGTCCGCCATCTTCGAGCTCTTGAGGAGCTTCTTCTGGCTCGACAATCTCGTCATCATCATTTGATCTTTCGCTGGCCTCACCAACATGGATCATATAGCACGCTTTGGAATCAGGTTGAACGTAGCCTATGCCCCGTTTATCTGGAAATCGTCTATCGATGAGTGCTCGGACCTGGGGTGGATGCCATAGCCCTTCGTAAAACTTTGCTTCGGACTCCGTTTGATATAACCGGCATCTGCACTTTTTGACGTATTCCCGCATCTCGGGCGCATAGTATCTGGGATTGAGGATGGCTCTTATGCCTCTCTCATAGGGAAGGCACGCGACAGAAAGATCGTCCGGGTGCACAACGGGGTTCGACCCGTAAAACAGGATGCCCTTCTGTCCATTTTTCCTTCCGGGGATGTAGAAAGTTTTTAGCTGGTCCACGATGGAGACTGACAACGCATTGAGCTCTTTGCACATCTGCTCCGGCACCCTTGTGACGGCTAAGGACCCTTCTGCAACTTCGAAGGTCTCTCTTAGTTTCGCTTGCTGAATAGGGGTCCAATCTGCACAGCTGTTGCACGGCAGGTCCTCTTCTTCTGACTCTTCAGTGTCACTGCCAAGATGAGGGCGGTCTTTGCTGCTAGATGGACCTTCAGTAACAGATTCGTCCGTATCGCTGCCGAAACGAGGGCGGGTTTTACGGAAGGACAGGCTTCCAGCATCGGACTCATCAGTATCACTACCGAAATGCGGGCGCACTTGGGCATTTATGCTTTTGAAAGTGACAGCCGGTGCAGATTTACTTTTGAGCCTTGGGGCTGGTCTATCCTTAGTCAGTTGTGGCTTAGCATTTTGGTGGTTCATAAAGTACCGAGAATCTTCATATCGGACTTCATGCACACCGAACGGTTGGATGTCTCCGTCAATGCGTCTTTCTTCGCCATTTTTAGTATACTTCATGCATTGATGGAGAGTTGACGGAATTATGCCGTAATCGTGGAGCCACGGCCGCCCCAAGAGAATCTTATAAGACGTGTCGGCGTCGATCACGTATATCTTAGCTTCAGTTTGCAGATCCCCGAATTTGATTGGCAGAGCTATGGACCCCAGAACTTGCTGGCAATTTTGGTTGAAGCCTTGAATGACAATCCTTTCCCTTGACAGGTGTCGGACGTCCATTGATAAACTCTTCAGAGTTCGCAAGTTCATGATGTTCACTGAGGACCCCGGATCAATCAATATGTGATTAATTCGATCTCCGTCGCTGTACCCGGTCACGTAAAGCGGCCGATTATGCTCAGCCGTTCCCAGTAGCAAGTCTTCATCCTTAAATGTGACTGCGGCGGCATGCAAAGCATGCTGGGCTTCTTTCATATTAATTTCCGCAAAGTGAGCCTGATACCGCTCGGGGTTTTGTAGAGCGTGAATGAGAACATCTCTAAGCTCCTTAGATAGGACCAAGGTGTCGTAGATGCTCAGGAGAGACGGAAGCTTCCGGAGATGTGCTAAGACATTATAGTCCACCGAGGAAGGACTTATGTTTTCATCAGCCGGTTCTCTGCCATCTTCTTCATTAGCGACTTGTTTTTCCTTCCCTTTTGGGGCGTTGCCCTGATTTTGCGGTAGAGCCCTGCCGCTTCTGAGCTGGATTTGATTGGCCTTTGTGGTGAGCTCCTCGTCCTCTTCGGGAAAACAGAGCTCATCCTCGGAGTCGCTGCCAAGATGGATGGCATAGCAGGTCATTACTGGGATCTCTTCATTGGAGTCTTCTTCTAACTCCTCCAGAATTTCAGCCGCTTGTACAGGGAAGAACTCCTTCAATTGAATCAATGTTCTTTCCTTTTGTTCATATTCTTCGAGAGAATCGATATATTTTTGAATGGTCGATCTCCCTGCAGACTCTTTTTCGCTCCGAGCTGCACTTTTCTTCTTCTTCAGCTTCTTGGATTTTGAGCCTGATGGAGCTGCATTGGCAGCTGGATTGGTAGGCTTCTTCTGCCCTTCCCATTCCGTCCTGAGTTCTTTCTAAAGTAGCTTTATCATCTTCTTCGTCTTATTAGATATGTGCGTACTCCACGGAGGCCGCGATGAGTCCGTTTCATTTCTCAGGGCAGCGGGTTCGGCTGTCTGCTCCCAGAAGGCTTCAGTTTCTGTCTGTATAAAGTTGGTGGTTGCAACTTGATTATTCACCAACACACTTTTGGACAGCTCGATCTCTCCAGCCTTGTACTGCTTCTCGACCCAGTCTTTGAAGATATAGCAATCCTCGATCGCATGGCTCACTACTCGGTGGTACGGGCAATACAGAGGATTGTCGGTCATTTTTGCTTCTTGGGGTCTTTTCGACTCCGGCAATTGTAGGCCGTTGTTCAAGGCATCTTTAAATATCTTATGGACCTTTTCCCTTCTGAAAGAGCAAACCTTGTTCTTCTTCTCCTCTAGGGAAGGCCCATCTCCTCCCAGCAATGGCTTTCGAGACCGGTTGGTTTTGGATTCGCCCGCCCTTCGCTTCTCTTCATTGTCGGACGCATTGAAGACATTGGTACTGCTGGAACTCGACCAGTCTTGGTCCCAAAGGAACAGGCATTGGCTGCCTCGGATTGTCATCACTCGGCTGATTAGTAGCGGCTTGTGCCTGATTGGGAGGCGCTCGAGCAATTTGAGCCGTAAGCTGCATCACCACGTTCGTTAAGTCGTCAATTTTCGAATAGAGCTTGGCCATCTCTTTATCTTTGCTCCTGAGCTGTTTTCGAAGCTCTTGAAGCAGATCTTGCTCCACAGTCCTGGGGCGGAAAGTCGGCTCTTCCTCGCTGTCCGAGCTTGTCTCTGCATGGACCGAAGGGTCTTTCTGCCTATCATCCTCATCGAGAAGGTTTTCTTCATCCAGCGGGGGCGGCTGTTCTTGGGCAGCGGCAACCACATTCAGGCTAGATTGGGCTTGGGATGTGGTGGCCCCATCCTTGCTTTTGCTGCGAAGGTTGTCGCTGGGGCGCCCACCCGCCATATAGACCGTATGGATGATATATCCGGCCGTCATTCTATCCTTGGCTACTGATTTCACGGATCGTTGTCTTGACCCCTTGTTTCGGTAGCTGGTAGTCGATTGAAGGCGGCTGGCCTAACCAGGTTCTTGAATGGTGCTGGCGCTTCTTTTCTGGGTTTGCCCCGCTGCTTTCGTGCGGCACAAAGTGCTTGATAGACTCTTGAAGAGACAGTGTCATACCTTTTCTGTTGGGGCTGGGACACGTCTCTTTGTAACATTGTTCGGACCGCTGTCTTCTTAATTCTGGCTGTCATGGCATTTTTCTGAACCCACTTCAGAGACTCGAAGGAATTGCTGATTCTCACGTCCGACTCAGCCGTCGTCGCGGGGCAACCCTGCACTTGGAACTTCACACAATTCCATTTGGCTGAAGCCTTGGCCCTCTTGTTGGCTCGATACCTGAGCCGTTTCTGCCTTAACTTTTCTGTTCTAAGCACCTGGCAGACTTCAGCTCTTTGGGAAGACGTCGCAGACCGGGCGGTGGAGGGCCTTGGAGATACGCTCTATTGTGCATTTGTTGGAGTAATCGCTTGAGCTCGTCCGCAACATTGGATGTTGCCCTTTGTACCGGAGTTCTTGCCCCCCGCTGGAGCACCAGAGAATCGTTCACATACTGTCTTGAGTTTCGGTTGTGGTGCCTTGGCAATCACGACATTCGGCCTCCTGCCCCTTGGGACCGGCTTGGCCACCTGTTCCGCCAGGATTTCCGCCAGATGAGCGCTTCCGACAGGGTAGATGATGACGGAGCCAAACTGGCAGGGCGGTTCTTCCCACTGTCGACTGAGGCTTGTAGGGAGAACCACACGAGCGTTGATCTTGACCACGTACGGAATTGGGGTCACATTGGAAGCTGAATTTGTCTGGGGAGACATTGTTGTCGAAGGTTGATTGCTGCACGGAAGAAAAAAAAATCATTTCAGTATAGGCAATCGATTTGTATATTGATTGAGTTCACATGAACGTTTTAACCCGAAATATGGGAGGAGAGATTGGTCCTACCGGGCGTGCCAGAATCTGAAGGGTGTTTTTCGTCACCCCATTGAGATGGGATTACGCGCACGCTTGTCAGGCGTACTACAGATTCCCCCGGCCTAGGGTAGGCCGGGGTTTAATGATTTTGGGGATCCGAATCTCCGGCAGCCGCGGACTAAGCTACCGTTAATTACCCCTCGCCTTTGGGGCGAGCGAACCTCCGCTTAACGAGTTAAACTGGTGATGCGAACTCAATGTGCGGTGTGCGTGTGTTTTGTTTTAAAAGGGGGGGTTTTGGATATATCGGGAGCCACGCAGAGTTTTTACGGGGGTCCCGCTATCCGGATAGCGGGATGGGGGTCAAGGGGGCCAGCAGCCCCCTTGCGGGGTGCGGGGCAGTGCCCCGTTAGAAATTTTTTTCTAACAGGGACAGTGTCGTGGAGTATGTGTATGTGTACATTTGTATCCATATGTATATATATACATGTATATATAAATAAAAGGGAAAAATACATCCAAAGGATGCATGGGGCCAGCGCCTAGGCTCTTGAGCGCAAGCACGGCACGTGGCGGCACGTGCGCTCGAGAACAGAGTGCTGGAGCGCAACGCGCCACGTGTCGGCACGTGGGAGCTTTGCGCTCGGACGCTGGGCGCTTGAGCGCAAGCGTGCCACGTGTTGGCACGTGGGCGCTTTGCGCTCAAGCGCCGAGTACTGGAGCGCAACGCGCCACATGTCGGCACATGGGCGCTTTGCGCTCGGACGCTGAGCGCTTGGGCGAAAGCGCGCCACGTGTCGACACGTGGGCGACTTGCGCTCGAGCGCAAGAGCGCCACGTGTCGGCACGGGGGCGACTTGCGCTCGAGCGCTTGCGCTGGAGCGCAAGCGCGCCACGTGTCGGCACCGGGATGACTTGCGCTCGAGCACTTGCGCTTGAGCGCAAGAGCGCCACGTGTCGGCATGGGGGCGACTTGCGCTCGAGCGCTTGCGCTGGAGCTCAAGCGCGCCACGTGTCGGCACGGGGGCGACTTGCGCTCGAGCGCTTGCGCTTGAGCGCAAGAGCGCCACGTGTCGGCACTGGGGCGACTTGCGCTCGAGCGCTTGCGCTGAAGCGCAAGCGCGCCACGTGTCGGCACGTGGGCGCTCTGCGCTTGAGCGCCGGCCAGAAAAAGAGGCTTTTAGCCTAAAAAGAATTCTCTGAAGAGAAATCAGAGAGGAGTTAGACTCCTAAGTCTATTCTTTTCATTCTTTTTTTTGGGTTAAGTGAAAGGGGTTCTTCTTCTTCCTCCTCTGTTAGCTGGATCTTGAAGATCAATAGATGTGAGATCTTAAAATCTCTCATTTTGGGGATCTGAAGACAGATCCAAGTTCCCCTTTGTGGGTTTTGTGGTGAAAAACTATTTCGTTTTTGAAAAAGAAGAGTAAAACTCTTGATTTAATTCAAAAGAAAGAAAAGGGTTTTGGAACCTTGAAGAAGGAAGAAAGATCTCAGATCTCAAACTTTTTTGGAGAGAGAAAAAAAAGTTGTTGAGATATTTCATTATCTTTGCCTTTATAGGCTATACACTTTACGCATAGCCCCTTGGGCTTCACAAAATGGCATTTTGCCTATCCCATGGCTCATGTGCCATTTCTTTTTGCACATAAGCAATGGGCTTTACAAAAATTTGGCTTTATGCCTATTTTTCTTACATTTATCCATAAAATAAACTAAAAGAAATGCAACAAAATTATTTATTACAAAATTTTTATCTTAGCATGGGGGGAGGCCGGCCGCTTCATGTTCTGGCTCGACCCGGGCATGGGCCCACTGGATCTGGGCTTGGGCCCACTGGATCTGGGCTTGGGCCCACTTGTCTTAGGGTTGACTTTGACTTTGACTTGGTCAACCGGGGTGTAAATTTTTTCCCCAACAGATATATATGCGATATATGTTAATTGTATTATTTTATTTTGTTACAATAAATATTATATATGTGATATATAATATTGTAATATGATATGGTTATTAATGCAACTTGTTTAGTGGAGATTAAACATGGTTAGGGTTTGATTAGGGTTATGCTTTTCTAGAAGTTTCTTGAAGCTTTGTTTTTGTTTTGGAAAAGATATTTTTTGCAAGATATTTCCTTAACCCAAACAAACCTTTAACCTTAGTCAAATCTCTACAAGGGTTAGTTTGACCATGGTTGCATTATTCATCATTATCATCCTTTCATTATTCATCACAAATGGATCACCACTCTTCTTCTTTTTCCTTTTGCTTAGAAAAGCTTTCTAGCTTTGATCCAAGTGTTGATTATGAGTGAGAAATAGAAAACAAATGAGAGCAAAAATCCTACTTCATCATTCTCATCTACCGTTGACCTTTAGATGAGAGTGTTCACTTCATTTAGTGAGTGAGAGCTTGTGTTAATGAAACTTCAAGGTAGATCATCTTTGTTATCGAAGATCGCAAGTAAGCTTGCATCTTTCTTTTCGTGGAGCCTCTCGAGAGTCCGGAACACAATGATCGCAGCGAAGGGACCTCAACACGGAGCTTAAGAAGTGAATGACCGGATCTACAAAGGTTGTAATCTCTCTTACTTAGTGTTAAAGTGTTTAACATGCTTGTTTTCGCCTAATCTCTACTTTAAAGATCTGTCTTTGGATTGTTCGGCACGGCTAAATTTTAAATCGGCCATGGTTGATGCCTCGTAGACCCTTGTGCGTGTGCCTAGCAACCCTACAGTGGTATTAGAGCCAAGCTAGAACTTTAGGCAAAGTCTAGACGAAGTTTAAAGTCCGATCGAACCCTGAAACCCTACTTTAGACCCCTCTCTGGATTTTTTCTGGATTAAAAATACTCAAAAAAATCAGCAGGGAAATACAGGAGTTACTGTGCAACCCCTGCCTCTAATTCAATTAAATCGCCGTGGAACCGCGGTCGTACCTAGGCTTGCGCAGCGGTTCCGCGGCCAAAATGAAGAATTATGGCACGTGTTTTGCACAGTAATGTCCGTCTGTAATTCCTGATTCTTCTGGGAATTTTTAATTTGCTCAAGTGTTGAGTTTTCTGGGATCTATTGGGGACTCGTTGATTCAATCGGATAACTTAACTTCGTTTAAATTTTTTCCGGATAATTTTAGAAACTGTTAAAAAGTTCGAACGGATATCAATAACTCACTTTTTCCCTTGTCGGAAATTTTTTCAAAAGTTGGATTTTTTCTTGAGTTTAAGAATGTTCTAAGTGGTGCAAGTAACGCGGTGGACCCTCTAGAAGACAACAAACCTTAACTCGATTATGTGACCGTCTTGAACTGCCTATAAGCCTTAGGGTTTGGGGCAGTACGGCGTGCCACATGTGAGGCGCTGGCTTGACCCTTCTACGGCTGGATCATTGGTACTGTAGCATGTGATGGATGTTTTTAAACTGATTTCAAGTGTTGAGATATATTGGGGAAAACTTGGGTGTTTGATTATTCGATCGGAATGTTTAACACTGTCTATTTATCTGGAATGTGATAGAATATTTGGAATCCACATGTAATTATGAGATAACTAATTTGAATGTTATAAATCTAGTAGTTTAGTCTCAGATGATCGGTTGCCACGGAATTTTGATGTGATAAAAAGTCCGTCGCAGTCACGTAGCGTACGCGGATACTCGCCGGGTAAACTTAACAGACAGCCACGCCCCATAGCCCCGACCAAGTGACTGTAGGAGAACCCCGTCGCCAAAAGCATCCGTTCGGATGCTCGCGGTAGCGGTGTTCCGTCTTAGTGCACTTCGTCGACGGTATCGGCGGTGCGGCCGTCTACTAAAGTTTGCGACGACATTCGATCAGATTATCGGGAATCTTGTTGAATTGCCCGACTAGATATTGAAAAGAATTTTCGATAATGAGACTAAAATGCGGGGTTTATAATTGTTAGGCATGCGATGTCTAAAGGAATTCATTGGTTAGGCATGCAATGTCTAAGGAAGTTGCGGATTCCAACTGTTGTAGTTTTACACTTTCTTTTCTGTGACCGTAAGCGTAGTATGTGGTGTATCGCCGGCTTCGTTGCTATACATCAACGACAATCGGGATACGCATACTTGCTTATGTTGATGATATGATATATTATGTGTTGTTGTGATATGTTATATTGGATCGTCGCGTTTTGAATAGCCGGGGGATTTTATGTGAGATGAGAGTTTTTCTTTTTCATTCATGTAAAATTCATTTGTATGTAATATTCATTTATTGTGGCACTTCCGGGCTGAGGATGATGTCACAATTGAATATTATTTACTTTTCCGCATTAGGTAGACCCAAGGCGGGGAGCACAAGTAACCGGGTTCTAGGGTCCAGTGGGAGACCATCTCGAGGAGTCGAGACCGGGTCTCCTAACCTTAGAATTGGCAGTGTTGCTTGCCGCTCTTGTAGGGGTCTAGGTATATGGGTTTGGCTATTCATCACGACCGTGGAATCCGTGTTTTATACAGGCTCGTATTAAAACACGGACGTCCTAGTATATCCAATATTTCATATATGTTCTTCTGCTGCAATGTTCTGTGATGAGATCATATTACTGCCTGAGACGAATGTTTATATTATATATATGAGATATATGTTATATTACAGATTTCGTTTCAAATGTGATGCTTGTGAAGCATAATAAAATGGGACTTCATTAATGATATTAATGAAACTAAAAGAAACCTAAGATGTTGTGGAAACTTGTTTAAAAAAAACCGGTAGCTCTAGTTTTTGCTTTGCATAGCGGTGTTCCTTGTAGAACATCCAGCACCTTATTTGATAAGGAAAGAGCCGAGATCCCTTCACCGGGAGTGACCTCTTTAGTGAAACTAGCAGATGCTACAAACTCGGTTTGTCTTTTGATTGCTTCTATAGTTCTTGCTTAGCACAGCGGTATATGTGAAATATCCTGCATCTTATTCGATGAGGAAAGAGCCGACGATCCCTTCACCGGGAGTGACCACTTTAGCGAAACTAGAAAAGCCTCAAAAACACTCCATTTAAAATCACTCGATTCTACAACGATATCAAGTTCATTACGCAAAAGGTTTTCTTAAAAACCTGTCTTAGCCCTCCGCCATTTCAGATAAGTACTTCATAGTATTCGTACTGCGTTTATTGGCTTTCGTCAAGGCGTAGTGTGCGGTAGCTATTTATGCTTATCTGCTTATGCATATGATGCAGATTGAGTTAGGGTAGTCGTGCGACTTTGTTGGCATTCGTCAAGGGTCGTGTGGGTGGGTTTAATTCAATCGGGAAATGACGGGTTGAACTTGACTAGTAGCCTATGGTTTGTTGGCATTCGTCAAGGTCATAGGACGCTAGGGGTAAAATATTATTGGGATTTTCAAGTGTTGAAATTTGCAATGAGATTGCATACCTTCTATGAGATAGTTAGATCCCGATACCCGCTACGAGTAAGAGTTAGTCCTGGGAGAGTTTTACACATTACAATTAGCCGTTCAAGTAGGTGTCTAGAAAGGTGTTAATGGGGTTACGCCCCTGGGAAAACGAGGTTTACTTTAATTAGGTCCGTACGAAAGCACAGGGAACCTCCCTCAAAGTACCGGCACTGGCCTGGCTGAAAAATTGGCGAACTTGTAGCGTGTAATTAATCCCGGCTAGTTTTTCCTTTTAGGGTTTGAAGGAAGATTTGAAAAAAACAGTGGGAGACATCAGATAAATTGATAACCAATCTAATCTTGTAAAAGCGCACGCTGAGTGTTTTCTTCTCTCTCTCTCCTGGTAGCGACCATATCACGCCTTAATCAAGATAATAATACGGATGTATTGAACGAACCCTCTTATTATACTGAGCTAGGGAACGTTGGTCCTGCTCCAACTTATAATTGTTATAAGACAGAGCAGGAAATTAGGGAATACCAGATTTCCCGTGCCACCCAAACGAAGAAAGTGCATGCTGATGCATCATCTTCGGGTGTGTTCATTACGTAGAACTGTTTCTCAGTATCATTTATGTCCTGGGTATGAGATACCAGATCAGGATCCCGCAAATGTAATTTGTTACATGGGCTACAGATAGGTAAAGAACTGAGAACGGGTGATAAGTTTCATGAGATAGAAAATGGTGCAAGTGTTGCAGCCAAGTCTGTTGGTCATTATCACCCTGTATCACCATAATACATTGATTCTGAACAAATGTTATTAGATACCAAACCTGAAATACAACATCATATCAGTCTCTTTATTAGTAAAGAAAAGATATAATTTTGCATTGTTGGATAATGTTTTGAACATTTCCTATATCAAGAGTTGATCGGTTCAGGTACGTTATCTAAAAGCATTGTCATTCTAAATCAAACCACAGTTCTTAGTATACAGAACACACACAAGAGGAAGAGTTAAGAAATGAATGAATCCTTCTTGAGGCATTGTAGATTAGGTCATATCAATGCGACCCGATTAGCTAAAATTACATTTAGATGCATATTTAAATCTGTTTGAATTTACATCTTATTAAACTTGCTAGTCATGTCGCAAAGATAAGATGACCACAGCTCTGTTTATTGGAAACAGAGAAAGAGTTACTGAACTCTTGGGATTGTTACATACTGATGTATGAAAGCCACTGTCTACACATGCCAAGATCGGTTCTTTGTAATTCATTACATTCTCTGATGATCTTTCATGATTCAGACATATGTTCCTGTTGAAACACAAGTCCGAAACTTTTAAGATATTCACAGAATATAAGTTAGAAGTAGAGAACCATAAATGGGTATAAGTATTATGTCCTTTGATGAGATCAGGGAGGAGAATACTTGAGTGCGGAGATCCTGGACTATTCTAAAGGAGAATGAGATTCTCTCTCAGCATTACTCCTCCGTATACACCATAGCACGATGGTATATCGGGGCGAAGCAAAAGCACACTATGTGATATGGTGTCCTCTATGATGAGTACTACTGAGTTACTATTTTCTTTTAGGAGATATGCACTTGAGAAGCTGCATACCTATTGAATAGGGTTCCAATCAAATCAGTTGCCAACCACTTCATATGTGATATGGAATGGGAAGAACCCATATCTTAAGTAAGTTAAGATTGGGGGTTGTCCGGCCTATGTCTAAAAAGCATAATCCGGACAAGCTCGAGGCAAAGTCAGTTCTGTAGAACTGGAAAGAGTTCCAGCTATACAAACTACATCAGATGATTTAGTAGAACCAAAGGATTCAATAGTTTCCAACGAAGCTCAACCTCTCCGCCGATCTAGTAGGATTCCTCACCCAACTGAGAAATACTTCGGTTTCTCTATGACAGTGGGAGCGAGGATTGCATCATGAGATGATGACCCAACTTGTTTCGAGCAGGCCATCAGGAGTGAGACTCTGTAAGAATGGCTGGATGCTTAGCGATCTGAGATGGAATCCTTAGACACCAACCTAGTATGGACTTTGGTTGCTTTATTTGAAGGGTTAAATCCCCATCAGGAGCAAGTATATCTTGAGAAGATTACTTGGTGTACTTGAAAAAGTTGAGACTTTCAAAGCTATGCTTAAGTCCATCCAGATCCTGCTAGCCACGGCTACATACCATGACTACGATATCTGGTGGTTGGGTGTCATGACTTCTTTTCTAAATGATGTTTTAGAAGAGAGCGTCTATAAATACACAGCCAGAGGGCTTCGTAGACAGTGGGAGCAGCGGAAACGTGTGCAAGATGTTTTATGTGATAAAGCAGGCATCGCGGAGTTGGAACGTCTGTTTTGATGTGGTAGTCAAAGAGTTTGACTTCATCAAAATGGTAGATGAACCTTGTATATACAAAAAGGTAGTAGGGAGTATGGTGGTGATCCTCGTAGAGTACGTGGATGACATACTATTGATAGGGAAGGAGTTTCCTATGCCACGCTCGGTCAATCTCCGCTTATCACAAGCATTCTCCATAAAGGATCGAAGTTGATACCTCCTAAATCCTGGGTTTTGGATCTATGAGATAGATCTAATTGGATGTTAGGATACTCACTAGTTGTAGTGAGATGGTATCAATTGATCCTGGGGAGAATCACTGGAAAGCTTCCAGGGTGATAAGGATGACTGAATGTCGGTCGTAGGCATTGTCTTTACCCTCAGTGGAGGGACCTTATGTTGGAAGAGTTCCAAGATAGATACCGTGACTTACTAGACGATTAAAGGCAAGATACATCCTTACCAAAGATGCTACCACAGTGGCAGTCTGGATATATATAAGTTCATGAGATGAACTTCGTTCCTACCATGGTGTGACAATGGAGTTGTGGCTTTAGCCAAGGAACTACCGTCCCATCAGAAATCCAGATATAATTCTTAGGCAGTATCACCTGATCATAGAGATGGATGATCTCCAGGGAGATCAAGGTTAGGAGAGTAGACACAGAGGACAACGGCGCTGATTCACTCACAAAGGCCTTTTTCCCAGTAGAGACTTTTATGGGATGGTTGAGTATGAGATACTTCAACTGCAGCTAATTGTTGGGTATCCGATACCACAATAGATGGCCCTAGTGCAAGTGGGAGATTGTTAGTTATATGTATGCCCTAGAGGACATTACTGTGCCTACGATGTATATTGTAATGGATGCTTAGACATATATAGGGAGGACTTTCTTGCTCGACATGATAGTACGCTATCTGGTTGCTCTTTATCTTAACATGTACTCTGATTGTATCTATGTTACATGTTGATAAAGCCCTTAGGATATGTACTCGACTACTGGGACTATGATGAGATCATACTAGTGGGGTCACGGTAGTCGGCGAGTACATCCTATAACTGTTCCTAGTCGAGGGTGTATCGAGACAGGGCATCGATACACCAGAGTAGACTAGCGTATACGCATCTTGACCCATATGATGGGCGATGGATGATCCCATATCCATCGGTGTTTGACATCAAGGATGGTGTACGGGTGCTCAGTGGAGACTGATTACACTGGATGGACTCGCCGAGAACTCCCAGATGGTATAATACCTCACGTCAAACGGCAGTTCTCCGGTGACACTGGTACAGAGCAGTCTGTTGACCTGAGATCGTCATAGTGTCTTATGTGATTCCCACCGTGCTTTGATTTCCATCATACCACGTCCAAGAGGGCGTGCAAAAAGGTGGCTTTTCGGTACAGTCCCGAATCACATAGAGGCAATGAGCGATTGGAGGTGATTCGTCTCCCGGTATAGGAAGTTGATGTTGTGCTGTGTTCGATTGGCTATAGCTGGAAATCCCTAGCCTGGGTTGCTGAGATTTACTAGTAAGTGTTATCGGTAGCTTCTCAAACTGTTATAGACCTCATATCGACACGACTTATCAAGCTACTGGGGTCTGACGTTTACCACCCCTAGGCGAGATATGCGACATATCAGACGACGAGACCGGACTGTACGGGAGTGATACTGATTGGATTCGCAAGAGAATGTACATTCTTGCTTGTTGATCTTCTGATCGCTCAATACCTGGGTGGCTGTTACGTTTAGCAGACCGTTTACAGCTTGTGGGTGTTTGATATGATCATTACCTACTGCCGGTGTATTGACGATTCTTTAGAGTCCTACACAGAGGTTTCTTGACTCAGGCAAAACGGAATAGGAGCACATATGTGATATGTGCGGGACCGAGGATAATGCGATATGAGATACCGTATTCTATTCTCGCGATATTTGATATCAGCCGGGTCATCGGATCAACTGTTGATTCGACGAATCGATAAATAAGATATTAGTCGGTTATATGCCATATAGCCGGATTGTCGGATCAAGTGTTGATTCGATTATTTAATGTACAATAATATATATGATATATTAAATTACATTAACTAATATTAGCTCACTAAAGGATTCTTTTTCTCACTCGGGTAATACATTGATATATATGCGATATATGTTAATTGTATTATTTTATTTTGTTTCAATAAATATTATATATGTGATATATAATATTCTAACATGATATGGTTATTAATGCAACATGTTTAGTGGAGATTAAACATGGTTAGGGTTTGATTAGGGTTAAGCTTTTCTAGAAGTTTCTAGAAGCTTTGTTTTTGTTTTGGAAAAGATATTTTTTGCAAGATATTTCCTTAACCCAACCAAACCATTAACCTTAGTCAAATCTCTACAAGGGTTAGTTTGACCATGGTTGCATTATTCATCATTATCATCCTTTCATTATTCATCACAAATGGATCACTATTCTTCTTATTCTTCCTTTTGCTTAGAAAAGCTTTCTAGCTTTGATCCAAGTGATGATTATGGGTGAGAAATAGAAAACAAATGAGAGAAAAAATCCTACTTCATCATTCTCATCTACCCTTGCCCTTTAGATGATAGTGTTCACTTCATTTAGTGAGTAAGAGCTTGTGTTAATGAAACCTCAAGGTAGATCATCTTTATTATCGCAGATCGGAAGCAAGCTTGCATCTTTCTCTTCGTGGTGACTCTGGATTGTCCGGAACACGATGATCGCAGCGAAAGGACCTCAACACGGAGCTTAAAAAGTGAAGGACCGGATCTACAAAGGTTGTAATCCCTCTCACTTAGTGTTAAAGTGTTTAACATGCCTGTTTTCGCCTAATCTCTAGTTTAAAGATCCGTCTTTTGATTGTTCGACACGGCTAAATTTTAAATCGGGCATGGTTGATGCCTCGTAGACCCTTGTGCGTGTGCCTAGCAACCCTACAGGTGTTTGACATCAGAGATGATATACGGGTGCTCAGTAGAGACTGGTTATACTGGACGGACTCGTCGAGAACTCCCAGATGGTATTATACCTCACGTCAGACGGCAGTTCTCTGGTGACACTGGTACAGGTAAGTCTGTAGACCCGAGATCGTCATAGAGTCCTGTGTGATTCCCACTGTGCTTTGATTTCCACCTTACTACGTCCAAGAAGGCGTGCAAAAAGGCGGTTTTTTGGTACAGTCGCGAGTCACATGGAGGCAATGAGCGATAGGAGGGACTTCGTCTCTCCCGGTATTGGGGGTTGATGTTGCGCTGTGCTCGATTGGCCATAACAGGGATGTCCCTGGCCAGGGCTGGTTTAGAGAATTTCTGGTAAGTGTTACCAGTAGTTTCTCGACCCGTTATGAGCCTCATATCGGCATGACTTATTGGTTATTGGGGTCTGTCGTTTACCACCCCTAGGCATGATATGCGACATATCGGACGAGGAGACCGAACTGTACGGTAGTGTCACTGTCAAGGTTTTGCAGGAGTTAGAGCGGGGTTGCTTGCTGATCTTCTGATCTCTCAATACCCGGGTAGCCATTACGTCAAGCTAGTACCACTAACGGCTTGTGGGTGCTTGATGTGATCATCACCTACTGCCGGCGTATTGACGAGTCTTTAGAGTCCTACAAAGAGGTTTTACTAGCTCAGGAAAAACGAAATAGGAGCACATATGTGATATGTGCGGGACCGAGATTAATGCATGTATGTGATGTTGGAGATAGTGCCCTCAGAGTCAATTATTGGATCACAGGCACGTGATTGCAATGATTGAGAGAGGACCTATACCGTTAGGACAGTCTAACTCAGGATGATAGTATGGTATCTTGTTTATCTTTATCATCGTGTACTGCTTTAGGTGACCTTACAAGTCACTATTGCATGTTGATAGAGCCCCTAGGATTCTTGCTTGACTGCCAGCAGTATGAGGGCGATCATATACATGGGAGCTGGGGTCTATAAGCACATCCTTAAAAGGTCCCTAGTCGTGGGAGTTTCGAGACAGGGCATCGATACTCCAGAGTAGACTAGTGTATACAGTCGAGACCCCGACGAGGGGCGGTGTCCGATCTCGCAAGCCACTGGTGTCAGTTGGTTCACCTAAGATGTATACAGGTGCTCATTGGGTTATGAGTACACCGGACATGACTCGCCGGGAACATGCTAGTTGGTCTTATACCAGATGTCAGATAGCAGTTCCCTGGTGACATGTGTACATGTTAGTTCATCGACCTGAGATCGTCATTTATCTCGTGTGAGTTCCCACTGTACTTTGATTACTACCCTACCACGCTCAAAGGAGACGTGCAAACAGGTTTTAGTTGGGTACAGTCCCGAGCCACATGGAGGCAGTGAGCGCATCTTCAGGGGTTCGTTTTCGCAGTATTGGGGGAGTGGTCGCGCTGTGACTAGGAGAGCCATTACACGAAGTCCTTGGCTAAGGCAGGAGATTTACTAGTAGGTATTCCAGTAGTATCTAAGGGTGTTCTGGGCTACACTCCGATACGACTTGTACCGCTTTTGGGGGTCTGACATTTACCAACCCCTTAGGCCCGCCATGCGATGCTCATAGACGAACGGACTAGACTGTACGGATATTGTCACTGACAGGCTCAGTAGGGTGTCAGCATGAGTTTGCTCACAGACGTCCTTTTTGGTCAATACCTGGAAGCCCGTTACGTATGGCTAAAACCTCTGACGTGCTAGTGGTTAAATCCACAACCAAAATATTGACGAGTCTTTAGAGTCCCCCACAGACCGTTTCTCAAGTTTCGGGCGAAACGTTGTAAAGGCCGTATGGAGATATGGCAGGGTTCGATCAGATACGTGCGGTATTGCACGGATCATGATCGGACGGATAATACTAGCGAGCTTTGGTTTAAGCCGGATCCTAGTATTGTACAGTGTAGATTTTGTCTCTTTGGATTTGTATTCGGTCGGAATACAAATGCCGGTATATATACAGTCGCGGGGTTTTTCTGTAATTTATTACGGGATCAGTTTTTTGAGGTTGCCAGTTTGCATTCCGTTTCGGCTAGTTTTCCTTTGTTCCTTTACGGCCGGATTTTTCCGATGGTGGAGGTTATTTGCAAGTGTGCAAATTTGATTAGTGGAGGGTGTCATTTATAAATGTGGCTTCATGATACTTCTAGCATCTTATGATGCTTTTCTTGTGATCATTTCTTTAGCATTAAATGAGATAGGATTGGATTTGATTTGGTGTGACCATTATTCCTAAATATCAACATATTTCTTATGGTCACCATTGGCTTTTTTTACAATCACCCCCTTGTTGTTTTTTCTCCTCCGCGTTCATTTTTGGCCGGCCACATTCTTTGGGAGTGGAAGATGGTTCATTTTGGTGGAGAGGAAAAATGCTCACCTCATATATTTTTTCTTGCTAAAAAATTCTAGTTGATCTCCATTGTTTCATTCCTCCATCATGGTTCCATACGCCATGAGACAAAGCTACTACACTTAGCCTACAGCATTTCTTAGGCACGTCGGCTTGCCAACTTCGTACGCGAGTTGCCTCGGTCCAGAGGTGGGAGCCCGTAATAGAACCCGGCGATGTGGTGCCTGTTCCGACGAGAAGATGAAGACCGGAGATTCCGCGAGGAGATCGGAGTGGAGGCCGAAGACCGAAGGACACGGATCGCTCGGTATAGCTCTCTACCCTTTCTCTAGTTTGCTAGGATTAGGTTAATGGCCCGATTCGGGTTTTATTGTGCGCGGTACTGCCGGTTTACCAGTTTTTGAAAAGTTTCGTTTCCGCATTTTAGCCTCGGATTGACGGCCGGGGTGCTGCCATGCACTTACATTGGTATCAGTGCCCGGCCATTAACCCTTACTAACTTGCTCTAACGTGTTTACATGTTCGATCGAACGGATTTTCCAAAAACCCATTTTCAAGTCCAAGTTTCTGTCGAATTTTTGCAGTGCTCAAAAAATTATTTGGTACATTGTAAAAATACGAGCAGGGTTTTTTATGCATTCTGTGAAAATTTGGTGCCCTGATGGCACTGTTCCACCGCGGAACCATGGCCAAACCCATGCATTGGCCGCGGTTCCGCCGCCACTTTGACTCCTTACTGCAACAAATTTTTACAGTGGGCTTCTGACATGGAAATAGGGTTTTTGATATATTCTTTTTGGGCCCAGATTTATTTTGAGTGCTACAGTAGTGCTTGGGGCCCACTTCGGAAAATTTGGTCGATCGAAAATTTTAAACATGTTAGTTCACAGTATTTACATTATATCGGCGACCGTGAATGTTATTTGATCGGTAAATCCTGTCTAACTGCTATAGCCCTTTTAAACGGATTTACGAATGTGACATTCACGTTGATGTTCTGTGTTGTGCTGTGATGTTGCGGATTTGTCGAGGGGATAGCCTGGATGCAATGTTAGTACAGTTTGGTTTTATATGTACATTTGATATTGCGGGGCGAGCGTCCGACATGTGGACTGCCGTCACTGCCTATTTGTATATTATTCTTTTGGGACACGACCGGGCTGAGTTCGATGTATATGTATATTTTACTTTCTGTACTAGGATTACCCTGCGGAGGGGTGCATGGATAGCCGGGTTCTAGAGGGCAATGGGCCCGCATCTCATGGCGTTGAGACGGAGGGGGCTTTACTCTAGAATTAGCAGGCTATTCGCCGCACTCGTAGGGGGTATAGGTTGACCCAGGAGGGGTGCCCAAGTTACCGGATTCCGTGAAGTGATGGGTGGTCCATTCAGGTTGCTGAAGGGGGCTGCCTCGCTTCAGGTTTTGGCGGGTAATTTTCCGTGCCCGTAGGGGTCTAGGATTTCGTTGCACAGGCTATCCACACGACCAGGGGAACGTCGGGTTTCAGTAGCGGCTCTGTGAAACCCGGGGATCCCAGATATCTGTATTGTTCTGTGATGCTTATTACATTTCTGTGATGTTGCATTTTATCACGCCTTGAGCGAATATTATATATGGATATATATACTAGTAGATGTTGTATATGTTTTGCACCCGCGCTAGTCCAGTCCCCGCTCTGTCGTTAGTTAAGTAACCTAACGGGTGATGACGGGACCCAGTGGCGAATGCGGATGGCATATACGTACATCATTATTTTCGTTCTTTTGTGGTATGATCAATTAATGGGGCTGCGTTGATTCGGATCAATGCAAGCTAAACAAACATATTCTGATGTTGTTGGAACATTTTTCAAAAAGCTGTTATTGCAAGGGCGTTCTCTTTTGTTTTGCATAGTGGTATTCGGTTATGAATATCCAGCACCTCAGTCGACGAGGCAAGGGCCGAGATCCCTTCTCCGGGAGTGACCCCTTGGACAGAAGTTTGCGTCAGGGCAATAACTTCACTATAGTCGTTTACTTTTGCTTTGCATCTTGGTATTCAGTTGGAATATCCTGCACCTCATTCCACGGGGAAATAGACGAGATCCCTTCACTGGGAGTGACCTCTTTAGCAAAGGTTTTCGTCACTATATTTTTATAAAGCTATCCGGTTCCTTCAACGATATCAAGTTCATTACGTAAAAGGTTTTTCGCCAGAAACCATTCGTAGCCCTCCGTCATTTCAGACGGGTAGCACGTAATATTCATGCTATGTTTGTTGACCTTCGTCAAGGCATAGTGTATGGTAGCTGCTTGTTACCTTTCTGCTGCATAGATAGATGCGTTGGTTTGGGACAGTCGTATAGCCTTGTTGACCTTTGTCAAGGGCTTGTACGGGTGGGCTCAAATTAACCTGGATAATGACGGGTAGAACTTGATATGTGACTTATGATTTGTTGACCTTCGTCAAGGTCATAAGAGCATGGGGCAAAAATCACATCGGGAGTTTCTAAAGAAACTGAAACTTGCCAGATATGCGCATACCTTCTGGAGTGTGATAACGTGAGCGGATTCCATCACATTATCATGCGATGATAGTTGGATCCCGATTCTCACTGATGAGTTGGTTTACTCCTCGGGTGATCCCGACTAATTCTTCTTTCAGTTTGGGGAAGAATTTGACGTTACAGTGGGAGGTTTCCAGATTAGATAAAGTGATAACCATTCTGATCTAGGTTAGAGTGCGCGCAGAGTGTTTCTTTTCTCTCTCTCTTTGGCAGCGACCATGGGCTGACCCTTGACTATGACTCAGTGATCAAGTTGACCGAACCTTCTTAAAATACCGGCTTTTGGATTGTCAGAGTTGCAAACCTCATTGCCACTCCTACTTTTACCCTTTTCTCCAAGACACCCCGTATTACTACGAACGTCCGCTTCCATTGGATAAAACCATTGTATGGTTATATACGAACTCGAAGGAATTTATTCTAGGATGGTTTCCGGTTCTGGAGAAAACGAATAAGACAATTCATTTGTCTTTTCCTTTTTACCTTCTCTCAGGTTGCGAGTACTCCTTGGTTTAGGAGATAGTACACCTATTACGCAAATTGGATAGTTTTCTTCAAAACCTTAGGCTGGTGCCGAACGGTGAGGAATGAAGAAAACCAATTAGCATAACGATGGTGTGCAGAAGGTATTAAGTTAAGACAAATAATGGGATTAGTGAGAGGGCAAAGTAAACTGCGACTGTTATTCACGACGAAACCAATTATTTCATTACCACTCCCACTTCATCTTTGTTTTTCTCAAGAACACTCCGTATCACTACGAAGATCCACAGTTTATTTGGATACTTCATCGTATGGTTATATACGAACTCGAAGGAACTTGTTCCAGTTCGGGGATGGATTCTGGTTCAGGAGAAATTGGAATAAGATTTATTCAGGTGTCTTTTATCTTTACCTTCTCTCGGGTTGCGAGTGCTCCTAGGATTAGGACAGTACACTCATTATGCTTATTAGATAGTCTTCTTCCAAACCATAGGCTGGTGCCGAACGGTAGGGAAGGAAGAATACCATTTAGCCTAAAGTGGTGTGCAGAAGGTAATGACTAAAGACATATAAAGGGATTTGGAGAGATGGCAAAGAAATATACGATTACAGTTGTGAATCTGGATAATGGAAGAGGTATTACTAGAAATACCCGAATACCCCATCGAAACATTTCAATGTTTCAGTTTCACTGTGTACTGTTAAAAGAAAATTGATTTCCTAATTAGACACTTGCTCCAGGGTATGCATTTACCAGGTATGATTCTCACATCTGTATGGTTTTACAGATGATGAGTGGGAGTAAGTTATTGAGAATTAGGTGATCATCCTCATTATATCGGAATTCGTTGTAATTGGTGATATTTGAGGAAATCGCCTGGGTTGTTTGCCGGACAGCAAATATTTGGTTTTGAATATCCGTCGTTATGCACCAATTTCAAATTGATATATCTGTACGTCTATTTTTATAGAGTGAGATATACCTTTTTGAAATTATGTCTATGACATTTACCTATATCAATGAATGGTTAGGTAAGGAGCATTAAACGGCGATGTAATTCTTCATAACCAAAGTACAGTTTTCAACCTACGACACACAGGGAATGAGTTATTAGACTCAGGGGACTTATACAATGTATTGTATGTTGTCCAGTGTCCATGAGGACATAGGGGATGCTACTCGTACTATATTCTGTTTACTTGTGACTTCTCTGGTTCTTGGACATGTGTTTCGTAGAAACACAAGGTCCAAGTTTTGAGAAGTTATAGGTATAAGAATATAGTAGAGAACCAAGTGTTGCAAGTATCGGGATTCTTCAAGATGATCGAAGATGTAGATACTTGTGCATGGTATTCAGTTGATAGTAATGATTAAGAGAATTGCTTCTTTTTCATGTTACTCATAATTGGAAGCACTCCTAAGTTGAGTAACGTTGATCGGCCTCCTTCCATTTATTTGACATGCACTGGAGACAGATGAATGATTTGAATCTGGTTCAATTAAATCAGTGCCTCTGTTTCTGTATTGGATATAGAACAGTTCTTATCTTGACGATGTTAAGATAACTCAAGGCATGGGGAGTTGTCCGTCTTATGCTTAAAACCAGACTCTGGATAACTCAAGGCACGTTTCTGTAATGGTTGTCTGTGGGTTGACCCAGTCTATGACGAGGGTTGATTTTCTACCATCTGGAAGATCAATAGTGATATTGTTCTTGACTCGCCACAGTTTTAATAAAAATGGATTTTTTCAGAAAACAGTAGTGGGAGTATGGTAGAACTGGAAGTAATTCCAGAACCGCAAACGATTACTGAAGATTTGATAAGAACCTAAAGATTCAATCTGGTTTGACATTCCATTGGCTACTCCGCAGATATGGTGGGTAACCTCAGGCACTCGAGAGGTACTTCGGTATGCCTCAAGGACGGTGACAGGGAGGTTCTTGTTTACCCAGACTTGACACTACTGTTGTTCCAGGCTGTGAGACCCGGGAGGAGGATGAATATAGCGTCATTCTGAACTAGCTTTAGAAGTGTACGTCTATTTGACTCTGCCAGAGGGTTGTCGTGGTCAGTGGGAGCAGCGGAAGCAAAGTGGACAAGTGGCTTATGTCTATTCATGGACTAAAGCAGATATAGCGGAGATAGATGTTCTATTTCTGATGTGACAGTCATAGGTTTGACTTCATCAGAATAGGGGATGGATCTGTTAAGAAGGTAGTAGGGTGTGATGTCCTGGTATTCGGATGACATACACAGAGTAGGAAGTGAAATTCCTATACTACGATCGGTTATACTTTGGTTGTCACACAGTGGTTTCTCCACATTGGATATAGATGTTGTTTTGGCACTAGATGCAATAAGGTGATATTGATCCTATCCTGAAGAAACGTTCGGAAGCAGTTTTAGAATATAAGTGGAAGTTCTAGGGATATGATAACGACAGCCTCATTCGGGAGAAGGTTATCATTCCAGGCTTCCAAGGTGACCTGGATGACAGAGTGACTGTCAGAGTTATAGTTTTCCCTCTGACGAGGGCCAGTAGTTTGGACAGGTGGTCCAGGCGGTTACTGAGGGAGGCATGGCGCAGGATACCGATTAAGTTCAGTTGACGATACAGTCTGAGAAGTTTGGATTTGGTGTTCATTTATGAACTAGGTCCCATCAGATATCCAGACATACTTTAAGACAGGTATTGCTCATTTCGGGAGATGGCTTTCTCCTCGAACATGAGATAAAGAGAGACATAGAAAGAAACATTAGAGTGGATCCACTCACTCAGGCTATTCCTCGAACGCATTAGTTTCGCAAACGGGTTTTGTGAGACTGATTGGTAGAGGAGTTTGGTGTTCGGTATCACACACGCTGTGAGTATGCGACATCGCAATAATTAGCCTTGAGTGCAAGTGGGAGATTGTTGGAGATAGTGCCCTCAGAGTCAATTATTGGATCACAGGCACGTGATTGCAATGATTGAGAGAGGACCTATACCATTAGGACAGTCTTACTCAAGATGATAGTATGCTATCTGGTTTATCTTTATCATCGTGTACTGCTTTAGGTGACCTTACAAGTCACTATTGCACGTTGATAGAGCCCCTAGGATTCTTGCTTGACTGCCAGCAGTATGAGGGCGATCATATACGTAGGAGCTGGGGTTTATAAGCACATCCTTAAAAGGTCCCTAGTCTTGGGAGTTTCGAGACAGGGCATCGGTACTCCAGAGTAGACTAGTGTATACAGTCGAGACCGCGACGAGGGGCGGTGGTCGGTCTCACAAGCCACTGGTGTCAGTTGGTTCACCTAAGATGTATACAGGTGCTCATTGGGTTATGAGTACACCGGACAGGACTCGCCGGGAACATGCTAGTTGGTCTTATACCAGATGTCAAATAGCATTTCCCTGGTGGCATGTGTACAGGTTAGATCATCGACCTGAGATCGTCATTTGTGTCGTGTGAGTTCCCAATGTACTTTGATTACTACCCTACCACGCTCAAAGGAGACGTGCAAACATGTTTTAGTTGGGTACAATCCCGAGCCACATGGAGGCAGTGAGCGCATCTTCAGGGGTTCATCTCTCCCGGTATTGGGGGTGAGGTCGCGCTGTGACTAGGAGAGCCATTACACGAAGTCCTTGGCCAAGGCAGGAGATTTACTGGTAGGTATTGTTGGAGATAGTGCCCTCAGAGTCAATTATTGGATCACAGGCATGTGATTTCAATGATTGAGGGAGGACCTTTCCCAGTAGGACAGTCTTACTAGAGATGATAGTATGCTATCTGGTTTATCTTTATCATCGTGTACTACTTTAAGTGACCAGACATGTCGCTATTACACGTTGATAGAGCCCCTAGGATTCTTGCTTGACCACCAGCAGTATGAGAGCGATCATATAAGTGGGAGCTGGGGTCAATAAGCACATCCTTAAAAGGTCCCTAGTCGTGGGAGTTTCGAGACAGGGCATCGATACTCCAGAGTAGACTAGTGTATACAGTCGAGACCCCGACGAGGGGCGGTGGCTGGTCTCACAAGCCACTGGTGTCAGTTGGTTCACCTAAGATGTATACAGGTGCTCAATGGGTTATGAGTACACCGGATAGGACTCGCTGGGAACATGCTAGTTGGTCTTATACCTGACGTCGGATAGAAGTTCCCTGGTGACATGTGTACAGATTAGTTCATCGACCTGGGGATCGTCATTTGTCTCATGTGAGTTCCCACTGTACTTTGATTACTACCCTACCACGCTCAAAGGAGACGTGCAAACAGGTTTTAGTTGGGTACAGTCCCGAGCCACATGGAGGCAGTGAGCGGGTCTTCAGGGGTTCGTCTCTCCCGGTATTGGGGGTGAGGTCGCGCTGTGTCTAGGAGAGCCATTACACGAAGCCCTCGACCGAGGCAGGAGATTTACTGGTAGGTATTCCAGTAGTATCTCAGGGTGTTCTGGGCTACACTCCGACATGACTTGTACCGCTTTTGGGGGTCTGACTTTTACCAACCCCCTAGGCCCGCCATGCGATGCTCATAGACGAACGGACCGGACTGTACGAATATTGTCACTGACAGGCTCAGTAGGGTGTCAGGATGAGTTCGCTCATCGACGTCCCTTTTGGTCAATAGCTGGTGGCCCGTCACGTATGGCTAATACCTCTGACGTGCTAGTGGTTAAATCCACAGCCATAGTATTGACGAGTCTTTAGAGTCCACCACACATTCAGTTACTCAAGCTTTCGGGCGAAACGCTGTAGAGGCCGTATGGAGATATGGCAGGGTTCGATCAGATACGTGCGGTATTGCACGCATCAGGATCGGGCGGTTAGTACTAGAGGCCGTATAGATATATGGCAGGGTTCGATCAGATACGTGCGGTATTGCACGGATTAGGATCGAACGGATATTACTAGCCGGTTTTGGTATAAGCCGGATCCTAGTATAGTACAGTGTAGATTTTGTCTCATTGCATTTGTATTTCGGTCGGAATACAAATGCGGGTGTGTATGCACAGTATCGGGGTTTTCCTGTAATTTATTACGGGACCAGTTTTCTGGAGGTGCCAGTTTGCTTTCCGTTTCGGCCATATTTCTTTGTATCTTTCATTGGCCGAAGATTGGTGGAGGAGGGCTTATTTGCATTTGTGCAAATAAGCATTTGTGGAGGGGGTCTTTGCATTTTATTGGATCATGATGGCTCACCATCACTTGACTTTCCTTCTTCATGATGGCTAGACTTTTTGAAGTCATCATGCTTGATGATGATGGATTATGATGGTTGTATGAGTGTTGGATTTACTTGTAATCAATTCTTCATATGATAACCATTCCTCTCTCTCTCTCTTGAAAAAAGGGTGAGTGGCTCCCATTATTTTTGCTCCTCCTCTCATTTTCTCTCCCAAGAGGCCGGCCACTCCTCATAGGGGCTGTCCCAATTTGGTGCAAGGGGTCTTTGATCTCTTTTGGCTTTAGAAAAATGATATAGCTCCACAAAAATTCCATGTATCATCCCTCCACCAAATGGCAACCTCCATAAACCCCAAATGAGACATTTAGATCTTCACTATATTCTACAGCAAATCTTGGGCATGTCGACTCACTAGCTTCGTGCCCGAGTTGCCTCGGTATAGAGGTGGGAGCCCGTAAAAGAAGCCGGCGACGTGGTGCCCTTCCGGCGACGAGGTGGAGACCGGAGCTTCCGCGGAAGATCGGGACGACAACGAGAAGACCGGAGGACACGGATCAGTCGGTATATCTCTCTTCCCCATCTTGTAGTTAGCTAGGACTAGTTAATGGTTCGATCCGGGTTTTAGTGCGCGGTGGTGCCGGTTTCAAGAAAATTAAAGTTAACCATCGCTTCCGCATTTGGCCTCGGGATGGAGGCCGGGGCGCCGCCGTGCACTTACAGTGGTATTACAGACTCGCCATTAACATAGTCTAGCTTTGTCTAATGTGTTTTACATTTCCGATCGAACAAAATTCCAAAAACCCGCGTTTTCTTCGCATCAGTTTTCTGTCGAATTTTTCCTGGCTCGACAATTTTTTCAGGTTGTACAAAAGTGATGTACTGAAAGTCCTAAGAATTCTGGAGAAATTCGACACATTGATCTTTCATGGGGAGCGCGGAACCGCGGCCAAACCCCACTTCAGGCCGCGGTTCCGCCGCAGTATGGAGAGATCAATGCGTCAAATTTTTCCAGTGGGCTTCTAGGGTGAAAATAAGGTTTCTGGAATATTATTTTTGGGCCCAGAATTTCTTGATGTGCTACAGTAGTACTTGGGGGCCCACTTGATAAAATTTAATCGATCGGATATTTTAAACACATTAGTTCACAGTATTTACATTATATCTGTGACCGTGAATGTCATTCGATCGGTAAATCCTGTCTAACTGCTATAGCCCGGTTAGACGGATTTGCGAACGTGACTTTCACGTTGATGTTCTGTGTATTGCTGTGATGTTGCGGATCGGTCGTGGGGGATAGCCTGGATGCAATGCTAGTACAGTTTTTGTTGTATTATGTACATTTGATATTGCAGGGCGAGCGTCCGACATGTGGACTGCCGTCACTGCCTGTTTGTATTATTATTTTGGGGCACGACCAGGTTGCGGTCGATGTACCCGTTGGATGTATATTTTACTTTCTGTACTAGGATTGCCCCGCGGAGGAGTGCACGGATAGCCGGGTTCTAGAGGGCAACAAGCCCGCATCTCATGGCATTGAGACGGAGGGGGCTTCACTCTAGAATTGGCGGGCTATTCGCCGCACTCGTAGGGGGTACAGGTTGACCCAGGAGGGGTGCCCAAGTTACCGGATTCCGTGAAGTGCTGGGTGGTCCATTCACGTTGCTGAAGGGGGCTGCCTTGCTTCAGGTTTTGGCTGGTAACTTGCCATGCCCGTAGGGGTCTAGGATTTCATTGCACAGGCTATCCACACGACCAGGGGAACGTCGGGTTTCAGTAGTGGCTCTGTGAAACCCGGGGATCCCAGATATCTGTATTGTTCTGTGATGCTGTATATTTCTGTGATGTTGCATTTTTTATCACGCCTTGAGCGAATATAATATATTGGTATATATATTAGTCGATGTTGTATATGATTTGCATCCGCGCTAGTCCAGTCCCCGCTCTGTCGTTAGTTAGCTAACCTAACGGGTAATGACGGGACCCAGTGGCGAATGCGGATGGCATATACGTACATCAGTATATTTTCATTGTTTGTGGTGTGATCAATTGATGGGACTGCGTTGATTCGGATCAATGAAAGATAAAAACAAACCTAATCTGATGTTGTTGGAACACTTTTCAAAAAGCTGTTATTGCAAGGACGTTCTCTTTTGTTTAGCATCGTGGTATTCAGTTGGAATATCCTGCTCCTCAGTCGACGAGGCAAGGGCCGAGATCCCTTCACCGGGAGTGACCCCTTGGACAAAAAGTTTGCGTCAGGGCATTAACTTCACTATAGCCGATTACTTTTGCTTTGCACCGTGGTATTCAGTTGGAATATCCTGCACCTCATTCTACGGGGAAAGAGCCGAGATCCCTTCACCGGGAGTGACCTCTTTAGCAAAGGTTTTCGTCACTATATTTTTAAAAGCTATCCGTTCCTTCAACGATATCAAGTTCATTACGTTAAAGGTTTTCGCCAGAAACCATTCGTAGCCCTCCGTCGTTTCATATGGGTAGTCAATAGTATTCAAGCTGTGTTTGTTGGCCAAAGTCAAGGCACAGTGTTTGGTAGCTGTTGGTTATTCATATGCAGCATAGATAGATGCGTTGGTTTGGAACAGTCGTACTGCCTTGTTGGCCAAAGTCAAGGGTAGGTACGGGTGGATTCAAATCAACCTGGAGAATGACCGGTAGAACTTGACATGTGACTTATGATTTGTTGGCCAAAGTCAAGGTCATAAGAGCATGGGGCAAGAATCACATCGGGAGTTTCAAAAGAACTGAAACTTGCCAGATATGCGCATACCTTCTGGAGTGTGATGACGTGAGTGGATTCCGTCACGTTATCATGCGGTGATAGTTGGATCCCGATTCCCACTGATGAGTTAGTTTACTCCTCGGGTGACCCCGACTAATTCTTCTTTCAGGTTTGGAGGAGAATTTGAGGTGACAGTGGGAGGTTTCCAGATTAGATAAATTGGTAACCATTTTGATCTAGGTTAGAGTGCACGCTGAGTGTTTCTTTTCTCTCTCTCTTCGGCAGTGACTATTGACCTGACCCTAAGACTATGACTCAGTGACCAGGTTGACCGAACCTTCTTAAACACCGGCTTTTGGATTGTCAGATTTGCAAACCTCATTTCCACTCCTACTTTTACCTTTTTCTCCAGGACACCCCGTATTACTACGAACGTCCACTTCCATTGGACAAAACCATCGTATGGTTAGATACGAACTCGAAAGAATTTATTAGAGGATGGTTTCAGGTTCTGGAGAAAACGGATAGGATTATTCAGTTGTCTTTTCCTTTTTCCTTCTCTCAGGTTGCGAGTACTCCTTGGTTTAGGAGATAGTACACCTATTACGCAAATTGGATAGTCTTCTTCCAGACCATAGGCTGGTGCCGACCGGTAGGGAATGAAGAAAACCAATTAGCCTAACGATGGTGTACAGAAGGTATTATGTAAAGACAAAGAAAGGGATTAGTAAGAGGGCAAAGTAAATTGCGACTGATATTCACGACCAAACCAAATATTTCATTACCACTCCCACTTCACCTTTGTATTTCTCCAGGACACTCCGTAGCACTACGAAGATCCACAGATATTTGGATACTCCATCGTATGGTTATATACGAACTCGAAAGGAACTTGTTCCAGTTCTGGGATGGATTCTGGTTCAGGAGAAATAGGAATAAGGTTTATTCAGGTGTCTTTTATCTTCACCTTCTCTCGCATTGCGAGTGTTCCTAGGAATAGGACAGTACACCCATTATGCTTATTGGATAGTCTTCTTCCAAACCATAGGCTGGTGCCGAACGGTAGGGAAGGAAGAAAACCATTTGGCCTAAAGGGGTGTACAGAAGGTAATGACTAAAGACATATGAAGGGATTTGGAGAGGTGGTAGAGATTTATACGGTTACAGTTGTGAATCTGGATAATGGAAGAGGCATTACTAGGAATACCAGGATACCCCATCGAAACATTTCAATGTTTCAGTTTCACTGTGTACTGTTAAAAGAAAACTGTTTTCCCAATTAGTCCTTACTCCAGGGTATGTATTTACCAGGTATGATTCTCACATCTGTATGGTTTTACAGATGATGAGAGGGAGTAGGTTATTGGGAATTGGGTGATGATCCTCATTATATCGGGATTCATTGTAATCGGTGATATTTGAGGAAGTCACCTGAACTGTTTGCCGGTCGGCAAATATTTGGTTTTGAATATCCGCTGTTGTGCACCAATTTCAAATTGATATATCTGTACGTCTATTTTCATAGAGTGAGATATACCTTTTGAAATTATGTCAGTGACATTTACCTATATCAGTGGATGGTTAGGTAAGGAGCATTAAACAGCGGTGTAATTCTTCTTAACCATAAGTACAGTTTTCAACCTACGACACAGTGAATGAGTTATCAGACTCAAGGGACTTATACAGAGTATTGTATGTTGTCCAGGGTCCATCAGGACAGAGGGGTTGGTCCTCATACTATATTCGGTTTACTTATGACTTCTCTAGTTTTTAGACAGGTGTTTCATGGAAACACAGGGTCCGAATTTTGAGAAGTTATATGTATTTGAATAAAGTAGAGAACTAGGTATTGCAAGTATCGGGATTCTTCAAAGTGATCGAAGATGTAGATACTTGTGTATGGTATTCAGTTGATAGTAATGGTTAAGAGAACTTGCTTCTCTTTCAGGTTACTCATAATTGGAAGCATTCCTAAGTTGAGTAACGCTGATCGGCCTCTCTCCATTTACTTGACATGCACTGGGGACAGCTGCATGATTTGAATCTGGTTCAATTAAATCAGTGCCTCTGGTTATATATTGGATATAGAAAAGTTCATATCTTAACGATGTTAAGGTACGGGGAGTTTTCCGGCTTATGATTAAAACCAGACTCTGGATAACTTAAGGCACGTTTCTGTAATGGCTGTTTGTGGGTTGACCCAGGCTATGACGAGGGTTGACTTTCTACCATCTGGAAGATCAATAGCGATATTGTTCTAAACTCGCCACAGTTTTAATAAAAATGGATTTTTTCAGAAAACAGTAGTGGGAGTATGGTAGAACTGGAAGTGATTCCAGAACCACAAACGATTACTGAAGATTTGATAGGAACCTAAAGATTCAATCTGGATTAACATTCCATTGGCCACTCCGCAGATAAGGTGGGTAACTTCAGGCACCCGAGAGGTACTCCGGTAGCCTCAAGGACGGTGACAGGGAAGTTCTTGTTTACCCACACTTGCCATTGTTGTTGTTCCAGGCTGCGAGACCCGGCGGGAGGATGAGTATAGCGTCGTTCTAAACTAGCTTTAGAAGTGTACGTCTATATGACTCTGCCAGAGGGTTGTTGTAGTCAGTGGGAGCAGCGGAAGCATTGGTGGACAGGTTGCTTATGTCTATTTATAGACTAAAGCAAATATAGCGGAGAAAGATCATCTATTTCTGACGTAACAGTCATAGGTTTGACTTCGTCAGAATAGGGGATGGATCTGTTGAGAAGGTAGTAGGGTGTGATGTCATGGTATTTGGATGACATACACAGAATAGGAAAAGAAACTCCTATACTACGATCGGTTATACTTTGGTCGTCACACAGTGGTTTCTCCACATGGGACTTGGACAATATATCAGATATACTGGTTACTAGATCTATGGTTTTAGATCTAGATTTGGGTGGTTTCCCAATCAGGGTACTTAGACAGCATTCTAAGAGTATTTAGAATGGACGACTCCTGGCACGGTAGTGTACCTGCAGGTGATGGAGTCACCCTCTCTAAAGGTGTCTTACAGACTAAAGTGGAGAGGGATGTGCATGATTGGCAGATCACTTGCTTAGGCAATTGAGTCAATCATGAGATGTCAAGTACCACACCAGATGTTGTTCTTGCACTAGATGCAATAAGTTGACATTGATCCTATCCTAGAGAAACAGTCGGAAGCAGTTTTAGAACATAAGTAAATGTTCTAGGGATATGATAACGACAGCCTCATTCGGGAGACAGTTATCATTCCAGGCTTCCAAGGTGACCTGGACGACAAGGAGGTTGTCAGAGTTATAGATTTTCCTTCTGATGAGGGGCAGTATTTTGGACAGGTGGTCCAAGGCAATACTGAGGGAGGCAGGGCGCAGGATACTGATTAAGTTCAGTTGACAATACTGTCTAAGAAGTTTGGATTTGGAGTTCATTTATGAGCTAGGTCCCATCAGACATCCAGACACATTCTAAGACAGGTATTGCTCATTTCGGGAGATGGTTTTCTCCGCGAACTTGAGTTTATAGAGAGACATAGAAAGAAACTGTTAGTTGTATGTATGCCCTAAAGGCCAGTATTGTACAGATTATGTATATTATATTGGATGCTTGGACATATATAGAGATGACTTTCTTGCTCGACATGATAGTATGCTATCTGGTTGCTATTTATCTTAACATGTACACTAGTCTCTTTATACTGTCTTATAGTTACATGTTGGTAAAGCCCTTAGGATGTGTACTTGACTACGTGGACTATGATGCAGATCATACTAGTGGGGACATGGTAGTCCATAAGTACATCCTTCAAGGTCCCTAGTCGTAGGTGTATCGAGACGGGGCATCGATATACCAGAGTAGACTAGCGTATACGCTTCTCGACCCATGTGATGGGCAATGGATGATCCCATATCCATTGGTGTTTGACATCAGAGATGGTATACGGGTGCTCAGTGGAGACTGGGTACACTGGACGGACTTGCCGAGAACTCCCAGATGGTATTATACCTCACGTCAGATGGCAGTTCTCAGGTGACACTTGTACAGGTTAGTCTGTAGACCCGAGATCGTCATAGAGTCTTGTATGATTCCCACTGTGCTTTGATCTCCACCTTACCACGTCCATGAGGGCGTGCAAAACGGTGGTCTTTGGGTACAGTCCCGAGTCACATGGAGGCAATGAGCGATAGGAGGGGTTTCGTCTCTCCCGGTATTGGGAGTTGATGTTGCGCTGTGCTCGATTGGCCGTAACAGGGAAGTCCCTGGTCAGGGCTGATCAGAGATTTGCTGGTAAGTGTTACCAGTAGTTTCTCGACCCGTTACGAGCCTCACTTCAGCACGACTTATCGGGTTATTGGGGTCTGACGTTTACCACCCCTAGACTTGATATGCGACGTATCAGACGAAGAGACCGGACTGTACGGTAAGTGTTACTGGTCGGATTCGCAGGAGTGTGAGCGGGCTAGCTCGTCGATCTTCTGATCGCTCAATACCCGGGTGGCCGTTACGTTTAGCAGACCGCTTGCGGCTTGTGGGTGCATGATATGATCATCATCTGCTACCGGCGTATTGACGAGTCTTTAGAGTCCTACACAGAGGTTTCCTGGTTCAAGCGAAACGAAATAGGAGTGCATATGAGATATGTGCGTGACCGAGAATAATGCGTGTATGTGATACCGTATTTGATTCTCGCGATTAATGTTTCGATTGGTTGTATATGATATAACCTAGTTATCGAATCGAAGATCGATTCGATAAGTCGATACATTGAATACTAGTCGGTTATGTGCGACATGACCGGATCATTGAATCAAGTGTTGATTTAATGATTTAATGTATAATTATATATTTGATATATTACTTTGCATTAACTAGTATTGGTTCACTTTAAACGGATTTTTCTCACTTGATGTGCACATTGTATATGTGATATGTTTTGTGTACACTTGTATGTATCATGTTTGATGATGCATATAGTTTTGGTTTTGTGTAAAGAATGCAACCATGGTTATGAGAGTGGTTAGGGTTTTTGGTTTATTCTCTTTTTATTTAATCCATTCATTATTTATTAAATGGATTTTTGTAATACAAAATGGTTTCATGTTGTCTTGAAGCTTGTTGAAGCTTCATGAAGCTTTGACTAATGATAACCATTTTGTCATTTTGCTTAACCCTATCCACTCCCACTAACCATGGTCTATTCTCTACACTTGACCATGGTTAGAAGATGATAAGAATGGATTTTATTATTCATTTTTACTTAACACTTGAAAGATAATTCTATCATCTTCTTCTTCTTCTCAAAGTGAGAAAGCTTGCTACTTTAATGGCAAGTTGTGATCTAGTGAACAAAATCCAAATCTAAAGTGAACCCATCTCCTATTTCTTCACCCTCTACCTCTAGCAAAGTTGTAGAGTGTGTTTTCTTCACAAATTTCATCACTTTGTGAAGTCGGAGCTTGAACTTGCGATGCCTCGACGTAGATCGTCTTTGACACGAAGCCGGCGACCTAGCTCACCCGTTTCTCCGACGAAGCCGACGCTTGAGCCCGGAGTTCGACTTGGACAGCGAGGAGACATCGTTGCGGAGCCGTGGAGGTGGACATCCGGATCTACAAAGGTTGTATTTCCGTATCCTAGTAGTTAAGTGTTAACTAGCTTTTAGTTTCGCCTAAACTTCTAGTTTAAGATCCGTAGTCTAGGGTTTCTCGGCACCAAAAATTTTAAATTGGCATGTCCGATGCCTTGTGAGACTTCTATAGGGTGCCTAGGAACCTTTCACTGGTATCAGAGCCTAGCTAGAGCCTTAGGCGAAGTCTAGACGCAGTTTGAAGTCCGAACGAACACGAAACCCAAATACTTTAGAGCTCTCTGGACATTTTCATAAATCTGGGAATTTTTGATATTAAAAATGTCTAAAAAATTCAGCATAGAATTCTAAGCATTACTGTGTAAAACGTTTCCCTGAACTGTTCATTGTGCCGCGGAAGCGCGGCAGAAGCATGCCTTCTGCCGCCCTTCCGCGGCCACATGGTGACATCATCCCACTATTTTTGCACAGTAATACCTGATAAATTATGGTGAGTTTTCTGGGTATTTTTAAATTTATTTAAGGGTTGAGTGCTCTGGAGTTATATTGGGAATCGATGAATTCGATCGGAATATCAAACTTTGTCTAAGTGTTTTTCCAGATAACTGTAGAATATGTTAAAGAGTTCGACCGGATATAAATACCCAGGTTTTCCCCTGCCGAATAATTCCAAGTGTTGGACTTTTCTATGGTTAAAAGACGTTCGAAGTAGTGCAAGTAACGCGATGGTCCCTCTAGAAGACAACAAACCTTAACTCGATTATGTGACCGTCTTGAACTGCCCTTTGAACCTTCGGGTTTGGGGCAGTACGGCGTGCCACATGTGAGGCGTTGGCTTGACCCTTCTACGGCTGGACCGTTGGTACTGAGGTATGAAGAGAATGTCTTTGAACCAATTTCATCTGTTGATCGGTGTCGGGAAAACTTGGGTGTTCGAGTGTTCGATCGGAAAGTTTAATATATTCTATTTATTCGGAATTGGATACAATAATTGGAATTCACAAACAGTTATGAGATAACTGGATGAATGTTATAAATCTAGCAGTTTAGTCCCATATGATATTGAAAAGAGTTTTCGATAATGAGACTAAAATGCGAGATTTATATCTGTTAGGCATGCGATGTCTAAAGTAGTTGCGGATTCCAATTGTTGTAGTTTTACACTTTCTTTTCTGTGACCGTAAGTTTAGTATGTTCATATCGCCGGTTTCGTTGCTATACGTCAACGACAATTGGGGTATGCATACTTACTTACGTTGATGACATGTGATGTTATGTGTCGCTGGATATGTTATATTGGATCGTCGTATTCGAATAGCCGGGGGTTTTTATGTGAGATGAGTGTTTTTCATTTTCATTCATGTAAAAACTTGTATGTAATATTCTTTTATTTAGGGCACTTCCATGTAGCGGAAGCTGTCACCCTTTGTATATTATTTACTTTTCCGCATTAGGATAGACCCAAGGAGGGGAGCACAAGTAACCGGGTTCTGGGGTCCAGCGGGAGACCAACTCGAGGAGTCTAGTCCGGGTCTCCTAACCCTAGAATTGGCAGGGTTGCTTGCCGCTCTCGTAGTGGTCTAGGGGTGTGGGATTGGCTATTCATCACGACCGTGGAATCCGTGTTTTATACTGGCTCGTATTGAAAACACGGACGTCCTAGTATATCCAATATTTCATATGTTTCTTCTGCTGCGATATCTGTGTTGTGACTCTGTGATGGATATAGTATATAGTATATATGATATATTATATAGACGTTACTTATGTTTTACACCCGCGCTAGCCCTGCCCTGCTCTGTCGTTAGTTACCTAACCTAACGGTGCACGAGGGGACATTGAGGCGAATGCGGATGGCATAAGTGTACGTCATATCTATCTGTGATGTTTAGGTATTTAAATGATGGGACTTCATTAATGTGATTAATGAAAGATAAGAAACCTAAGATGTTGTAGAATCGAATTTTAAAATAAAACAGGTAGCTTCAGTTCTTGCTTTGCACAGCGGTATATATGATATACCATGCACCTTATTCGATGAGGAAAGGACCGAGATCCCTTCACCGGGAGTGAATCCTTTAGCAATAACTGGCATATGCTACACACTCGGTTTGCTTTTGACTGCTTTTGGGTTTTTGCTTTGCACAGCGATATATATGATATATCCCGCACCTCATTCGACGAGGAAAGGACCGAGATCCCTTCGCCGGGAGTGAATCCTTTAGCAAAACTGGAAAAGCCTCAAAATCACTCCATTTTAAAACTTCATTTGATTCTACAAAGATATCAAGTTCATTACGCTCATGGTTTTATGAAAACCTGCGTAGCCCTCCGTCATTTAAGATAAATCCTACTTAGTATTCGTGCTACGTTTGTTGACCTCCGTCAAGGCGTAGTGTGCGGTAGCTAACTAGTATTTGTCTGCTTATGCATATGATGCAGATTGGATTAGGGTAGTCGTACGACCTTGTTGACCTCCGTCAAGGGTCGTGCGGGTGGGTTTGATTCAATCAAGAAATGACGGGTTGAACTTGACTTGCACCCTGTGGTTTGTTGACCTCCGTCAAGGTCCTAGGATGCTTGGGGCAAAATATTATTGGGAATTTCAAGTGTTGAAATTTGCAATGAGATTGCATACCTTCTATGAGATAGTTGGATCCCGATACCCACTGCGAGTAAGAGTTACTCCTGGGAGAGTTTTACACATTGCAATTAGCTGATCAAGTAGGTGTCTAGAAAGGTGTTAACGAGGTTACGCCTCTGGGAAAACGAGGTTTAC